>LIEC01011283.1:51944-70325 GCA_001925005.1 Drosera capensis
GGGGGTTGTTGGGGGGCACATCGTAATATCATAAAGCAACTAGAAAGGAATCAAGGATACTTAAAAGACGTTATAACGTTGTATATGAAAGCAGAGAATTAAATCAAGCGAACAAGGGAAAGACGGTGTTTAAATAATTTTAATCTCAACTTGTGCCTTTAAATCTAAATTGAATTCATGACAACTGATTTCATCCCAGCTCCAAGAAATTCAAATCATCAAAGGACAAGAAGCTGACCTTATCGGCAAATCCATACCCACTGCTTTTTCCTCCACTGCCATTGGACTGAGTACTGCAAACAATATCCACGAAAATGAGAAATCTTGCTAAGAAAAAAAAACCATGTAGCACCTAATCAGATCAAACTTAAAAACCTAACATTAAAAGGGCAATGCAAAACAAGGGATCTTAGAGCAGAGAAAAAAACCACCTTGTACTCGGACAGGCTTCCGGATCCGAATTCTCTTCCAGAACCAAATCCAACTGGTCTAGTTGCACAACCACAGGCTCTATTTGCACATTGCTCACAGAAGGCAGCTAAAATACAAAAGCATTGACAAAAATTAGGATAACAGAAAAAACTAGACAAAAAATAAGAAGGCAAGAGTACTCAAAAGCTTAGGCGGCTTTATTTAGCACAAATTGGATCAAAACTGCACTAAAATCATTAACCTTATCCCTCATTTTTAGAGCATTTTCAATATTTTGAGAGCATACACTCCCGGGTTAGCCTCTTCTTGAAGCCAATAACACAACCCAGCTCTACCATCTGAAATCAGTCCTAATGCTCTATTCTGAATCAGGATAATCTCTTTAAGCTTCCCCCGACCGAATATACAGTCAATTTCTTATAGTAAGCAATACAGTCAGCTTTTAGTTAACACTTAAGCTATCACAGGGCATAAACTCAACTCACCACAATCACTAGTTTCCCCACTTTGGCACTAGCAACATTCAGCGCAGGTGGCAATCCAACACTCGAATGTAAAGCATCACCATCAATATCTGCAGAAACCACAATCACAAATCATACCCTCTAATTTCAACCAAACAACAATCGCATATCACAATCGGATATCAATTCAACTTAACCAATATCAAAGTCTCCCATTTATAGAGCTTTAGAGACAGAAAGATATCAACACTTTCATCTCACAACCCAAGAGATCATTTTCATCGAAAATTGATCCTATGATCATTACATCTTGAACATAAGAGTCAAATGTACAACTCAAACAGATCCTCCAGAGATCGACAATTTTAACGTGACTTTCATTGTTGACATGACATCAGCCTCTAGTTTGGTGCCAACTTTCTGATTACTTATATGAACCTAGGCCTACTCGACGCGATGAAATGCCAAATGCCATATCACTGGATCACTAACTCAAGCTCGTCCTCCATGAATCTACGATATCATTATGGCTTCAGTTTTTGACATTACATCAACCTCTATTCCGATGCCAACTTCCTAACTGAGATGATCATCATCAAGAGAAGATTTTGTCATAAACTCTTAGGCTAGTTTCTCATTAGTTCTATGAACCTAGAAAAATTCCTAGACCACGAAGCGATCAAATTCCATACCATCAGATCACGAAATCCACAATTCACATCGACCCAGATCACCGCACACACAAACAAACAACCACACCACCATTCTCCAACACTTAAGCTTCCAATCATCAAATCAAAACCCTAGTCATCTTCCACACACAAATGGAAACAAATCTCCATCGCTGGCTCACCGAGATTGGAGAGCTGAACGGTGCGTCCCTGCAACTTGAACTGATCCCTAGTAAACGACCTCAACCAGTACTTCAACGTCGATTCCAGCGCCCTCGCCAGTATCGACTCCATCGACACCACCACAACACACACTCCCTCTCCTAACTCCGATCGTCGTTCACCTGATTCTGCTACTAATCAATGATCCTATCGGCGGCGGCAGCGGTGATTGGGGGCATGAGAGTCGGAGGAGGAGAAGGTGGAGGAGTGCGGGGGATGAAAAGGAGCGCGCAGCAGTGGCACGTGAGGTGGAGTGGGAGGAAAACGACGGCGTTTGAACTGGGAAGGAAAGTGAACTGAGATTGGAGACAGCGGACAGGTGGTGGAGTGGGAATGAGGAGGAATGTCGGCGAGATCTGATAACTGAGTCCAATAATGAGAATGTACCAAATCCATTGTACACGTTGCTCCCTTGACAATTTAACGGAAACTTTTTGATTGGTAGAAAATTTATATGTACATTGAATTTATTAGATGATAATATTTTTATTTTTATGAGTATATGAAAAAAAAAATAATGGGATATCTTGATATGATATATAGATTAATATAAAATTGTTTTGAAAGTTTTATATGAATTTTTTTTTTAAATATAAAAACATTTTATTTATTTTATGAAAATCCAAATACAAAATCGTTTCAATCAATTTTAGTCAGAGGGTGATTAATACAGCACGTAGTTTATCTCGGTTTTTGTTTTAACGACACAAAAAAATTATATTAATGACTTATGATTGGAACGTATAAATTAAATAAATAATCATTATTTTTGGATAATTTAATGAAAAATAATTCTCCCTATTTCTCATAATTTTTATAATATTTATTATTTTGAGTCGTCTCATGAATCTTAAAGTACTTTCTTTAGTTTCTTATTTGAAAATATTTTTATATTGAAATATTCATAATATCCCATTATATTCCATTATTCTTTTTCCATTCTCTTTCATCCTTTTATATCAAACTCATTATAATCATCAAAAATCATAATATAGTAATCAAAATATATCAAATTCAATTCTCTCCTAAAATATTATGAAGGGTCAAATCGTTATAACAATTATGTGACAGAGGGAATATTTGATCATATCGCGACGTGAGTCAAACCTTATATCAATAAATATACGCAATCAAAATATTATTTTTATATTCAGACTCATGAAAAAAAAGTATATTCCTTTATTTTTTTTGTCATCACAAGAAAATAGAAGTGTCAGTTAAATTATCGTTAGGTTCTGGATCATAAGTTTCGATATTTTTTTTAAGATAAAAAGCTTTATATGAGATCAAAAGTTTCTTATAAGATGGTCTGAAGAAGTTGACTAACTGCATTTGAAGGAGTTGGGGGAGATCCAATTTTTCTTTTTGAACAATCACTTTCGATGATTAGATCTAAAGCTATGATACAATAGCTTTAATGATTAGGAATAATAACACTAGTGGATGCTTACCTAAGTAGTCAAATATTCCCCGTTGACTAATCATATTATTTGCCATGGGAAGGAGATGATTAATAAGATGATAAATGAGTCGAATAGGTTCACTTTGATTCGTTTCGATAAAAATCAATCTTATTTTATACTCGTAAAATTAAATGAGTCAAATTTAAATTATTTATTATTCGTCTTAATAGACTCACGAGCTGGCTCATGAGCTTATCAAAGATTTGTTTTAGGCTCAAGTTTATGTATGTGTATAAAATTTAATTTTCATAAGTATACACATAATATAATTATATATTTTTCATAAAAAAATTTATGATCACTATCTGGAACTTTATATTAAATTAACTCATACGATGTAATATTGAAACATGAGAAAACTTCTAGAAGAACTCTTACAAAGTTTCTTTACATTTGGGTTTTATTATAAATCTATCAGTGCTCCTATTCTCTTATATGGAAAAACATATCATGATGTGATGCTCATTATAAAATCGTTAATTTTATAAATTTGATTGGCTTGGTTGTGATTTTGATAATAATTTTTTTGCTTGAATTTTAATAATATTATAATTTATTCATAAAAAATTCGAATCGATTCGATTAGTCTCGAGTGAATAAATGAGGAGAGTCAAGTCGAACCCTAATCTTGCTATTTATGAAACAAGTCTGGTAGACTTTGCTCAATTAAGCACGAATCAAATCCGAGTTTATTATTTGTCTAAACGAATCGATCTCAAATCATATCTTCGGTTCGTCTTATTTACAGCCCTAGACATATGTTTCTCAGCTATAGTTTTGTGGTGCTGTATCACACAAAAAAACACATTTTTTTTAAGAAAAAAGTTTTGAAATTTTGAAAAAAATAATTAAATTAAAACCCTAAAAAAATCTAGATAAAAAACCCTATATAAAAAAATTACTCATAAAAAACCTACCTCAAATAAAAAAACACAAATTAACCCAACCCTAAAACATCAAATCAATGGGGATCCGATTTGTGTTTGGAATCGTTTCATGTATGCAAACCACTTTCACAATAGAAAAAGTTGTATTTAACCTCCTGAATTATTGAGACATAACAGATGATCTTTATTAAATTTAAAAATAAATACTTAATCTTTAGATCATTAAAAAAATCATATTATTTTGTCATAAACCACATTAAAAGAAATTTATAAGAGGATCCACTGCATATTTTTTATTATCTTTAATAAAAATTAAATTATTTTGACACAAAACATAATTTATTTGAATTGATAAGAAAATCATGTATATATTTTTAAAGTGTAGAAAGATCATATTTCACGGTCAAATGGTTAATAGGTAATGGGGTTTTATGTTTTTTTTCCCTTTTCTATATAACGGATGTAAGGTGTATTGATCAAACCCGCGCTCGACGGGGGGTTATTGTGTTTGGTTTTTGCCTCTATGTTTGATCTCTTGAACCTAAATCTAGCCGTTCTGTAAGGGTATTTTGAGGCCACTATACTTCACTTCAAGACCATCTCCGATTAAGGCTCAATCGAAGCAAACCTAAACTATCACATGGTCTTGGAGATCATACCAATGAGCTTCTCAGACCCCAATCTCGAACTCGAACCCAGTCAATATGAACGCAAAATGTAATCTCGATCAGTCGTTAACATAGTACTGTCACGTTACCGTCCATAATATAACATATCCATTTGATACATTCCATAGAAGTTCAGCTTCATTTTGATCATAATGGCTCAAGGCTTAAGGTAACGATATTTCGATTGGCAGTAGCTTAAGGTAAGTATCACTCGAAAGGAAAACTTATTAATCTACTTGCAGATTCATAAGCGACGTATCATAAGAATCATGATTGTTCGTTTCCAAGAGGGTGCCATATTTATCATCATGTTACCTTATACTCTCTTTGTTCGCATAATAAGGCAGCAAATCCTCGAAAACTACAGTGTCGCGAATGACATTCCTTTTCGGACTCCAATATTTCCACTAATCTTCCATCAACGTTAACTCTTTACCAAATAAGTCTATAATCACCATTTTCACCAATATTCTCACCAATGCATACTATAGTTCTTCTCCTTCAATACTAAGCAAAAAAGACAGGAAAAAACATGCAACACATCAATTTTATTCTAAGTCCAAAGTCTCAATCTCGAACAAACACATCCTTTTTTTCATAAAAAAAGAAGCAAAGAATTACAAGAACACAAAAAGGCCTTCATGTTAAGCAAAGTTAGGTAAAAGACAGCAACTTTGAACTACAACCTTCACCTCAACAAGCACAGCCTTTACTCATGTTATTTGCCCATATGAACATATAACAATAAGCGACAAACGGAGGATATCGAACGAGGTTCGAGGCTGTTGTAGTCCTCGGTCGTCGTGCATTGAGATAATGCAGCTTCATATATCGCCGAGCTTGAGGCATGTCACGGTGCTGCCAACGAAGGGTGTGAAGGAGTTTATTAAGGTGAAGACGGGCACGAAGAAGGTGTCGTATATGATGGTGTTGTATTCGTTCTTGTTCTTGGCGTTTCTTCTGAGGTTTATCTTCGTCTTGAGGGCTGTGGATACCGTTGATGGAGAGAACAAGTGCTCTACCATAGGTAATGTAGCATTCAAGTTCATACTTCTGCACCTTGTATTCGTCAGGATATCGGCTTTCCTAGCAATGTTAGTACTATAACATGTTAATCAAACATACTCCGTGATAACTTTGACCGAGTGTGTCGAAAACTCCCATTCAAAACGGCGTACAACACATTTAAGTAGACAAAAGTTGACAGAAGCAATAAGGATATAACACCTTCCTGATTACTAGGCAGAGATGAGTGAGCTATGTTATATGCCAATATGATCTGGTTGTTTTGAAGTAATGCATTTTTACTTGTTACTTTGTGTATTCGGTTCCTCATTTTTTTTTTTTCTTATATAAACAACTTTTGCAAATCTCACTATTCATATGAGGGTCAATGAGGTCAGGACACATAGTATAGGCCATGATAGAGGACTTACCAAAATACAGATGATATTACTAGACTTCTATTCGTGGAAGAGCGTGTTTCTCAACGATATGGTTAGGGACTTACACGCTTGATTGAGAATTTTCACTGACAGGATGCTTGGGGAAGAGGCTCGGACCAAGAATCCTCCGACGAAGGCATGATTCCAGTGTAATGTTCCTGCATATGTACTGTCTTCACTTTTGATATCACCTCGTTCATCTGGCTAGAGTATATCTGAAACTGGTTTTTTCTCTCCTGTGTGAATGGAAAAGGTACCAGAAGTCATATATCAAGTACTTGAAGAACCGAAATCTGCGAATGAGATCAAACCAGATCCTGATGTACCTCAGTCTTTAGAAGAGTTTGTCACTCAAATGAAGGAAACAAGACCTGATGCAAAAACATTCGCCATCGAACTGAAATCTATGGTAACAAATTGTTTTCATATAGTCAGAAATCAATGAAAAACAAAAAGCATGTCGTCTGACCATATTCCTTCAACTTAATGTTAGATAAACTTTCTCGAAGAGAGAACAAGAACAGCCAAGATACAAGAGTACTTATACCGGCATGTGGCGTCAAACAGCATACCAAAACAGCTCCACTGCCTGTCTCTAAGACTAGCCAATGAGCATACCACGAACGCAGGAGCACGGCTCCAGCTTCCCTCCGCAGAACAAGTCCCGTACCTTGTAGACAACTCCTTCTACCACTTCGTCCTTGCCTCAGACAATGTACTTGCAACCTCAGTTGTCGCAGCATCATTAGTTCAGAGCTCACTCCAGCAACAGAAAATCGTTCTTCATATCATCACGGACAAGAAGACGTATTCTCCTATGCAGGCTTGGTTTTCCTTGCATCCTCTGACACCAGCAATTATTGAGGTGAAGGCACTGAACCATTTTGACTGGTTTGCCAGAGGAAAAGTGCCTGTCTTGGAAGCCATGGAGAAGGATCAGAAGGCGAGGGCAAAGTTCAGAGGTGGGCAAACGGCCATATTGGCGAATAATGTTGAGAAGCCTCATATCGTTGCAGCCAAACTCTCGGCGCTTAGTCCCAAGTATAACTCATTGATGAATCACATAAGGATCTACCTACCAGAGGTGAGAAAGTTCAGAAGGATCAATTTTGAATAAGCTATCATCCAGTACTAAAAATTCTTGATTTTGGTTTTGCAGCTGTTTCCAAGCCTCAACAAGGTAGTATTCCTCGACGATGACATTGTAGTACAGACGGACTTGACACGTCTGTGGGAGATCGACATGAAGGGAAAAGTTAACGGAGCGGTTCAGACATGTAGAGGAGATGACAAGTTTGTGATGTCCAAGAGATTCAAGAGTTACCTGAACTTTTCACATCATTTGATATCGAAGAACTTTGATCCGGAGGAATGTGCATGGGCTTATGGCATGAATATCTTCGACCTCTATGCATGGAGAAGAACAAACATTAGCCAGACCTATCACCATTGGCTCCAGCAGGTAAATATTGATAGCCATCCTCTTTCCATCACCAAGGCAGAGAAGTTTTAGCAAACTAAACATCTTCGGAACAAGTTAAAACACCTGCTTATCCAAGCATTAACATAATTCTTACCACGAGAACTGATTATTAAGGTCGGAATAGCATTCTCGTGTTTTCTATCACAAAGTTTGAACTTTTGACAGATTGGTTCGTTCATTACGATGTCAACATAATAATAGATGACTGGAGATCACGAAATGAAGCTCATATATAGAGAACTTGGTATGAGATAGACCACTGTAGCGTTCCCACTGTGAAGCAAACTGGACACAATGTAAACTGAAATTAAGCTATGGAAGCTTCCACTTATATAGAGTTGGTTCTTCCATAATGGTAATATTCCTCTCGTCCCACAATTTTTGCAACAAATTGACTTGAAGTTTTTCATCCTACTTGCAGAACTTGAAATCAGACCTTAGCTTATGGCAGTTAGGAACTTTACCTCCAGGACTAATAGCGTTCCACGGTCACGTCCACACGATCAATCCATTCTGGCACATGCTGGGTCTCGGCTATCAGGAGAACACGAGCCTTGCGGATGCTGAAAATGCCGGTGTCATCCATTTCAATGGGAGGGCGAAGCCGTGGCTTGCTATAGCATTCCCGCAGCTACAGCCATTATGGGCTAAATATGTGAACTTCTCCGATAAGTTCATCAAGGGCTGTCATCTGAGGGCAACATAGGTTATGCATTGCGGTCAACTCAGTTTAACTGCGAAGGTATATGCTTGTACATGAGAAAGACAACGTCCGGTTCCACAAACCCGAGCGTCTGCAAAGGGCACTTAAAGTTCAGTGAGTTATGGTCCCTGGGATGGAATCTTCTGCTCATTCTTCGAGATATTCTGTAATAACACTGCAAAGTTTTGCAATCCAAAGCAGCCCCATGAATTTGCATATCCTCTTATGTACAATATAGATATTACACCCTCCATCCATTTTAGCTAGACGAGTGAACATATGTATGGATGAAGAGCTCGCATGTGACGCAGGAATCACGAACACCTATATCAAGATATTCATAACATAACAGACACTAATGATTTGTAGCCACCTGATGAAAACAAAACATTAGTACAAAACATTAATAAGATGTACAAATTCTGATGTATCAGAACAGCATATGTTCCACGAACCAACCAATTCTAGTTGGTAGACTTCATCTAACAAAAACTAGCACTGTCAAAGAACAAATGACAATATAAAGGCAATACATTTCCTGCATTACAAGCGACAATCATGCCTCTCAAAAACACAGAGAGCAACAGCCACTATGCGACAGGTGGACGTAGCACGTGATCCTGCGATGTGTCGACCACTGCAGGAGGCAGGAACTGCCACATGGCCACACCTGGGTAGCTGACAAATGGCACCAACTTGCTTCCTGCAGGCGGAGGTTGAGCAGCGAAGGCGGCTGGGATGACCGGTGGTGGAGTCAGGAAACTAGGTTGAGTGTTCATAGACTTTAGTTGCAGCTCCAGCTTTTCCTTCTGGGCCTTCAGCCTCTGCTTCTCATCTCGAAGCTCAATCTTCTCGGCCTACAAGAGAAGACAAACTCTGATAATCAAGGCCAGTCACAAAGATATCTGAATCCAGTATCATACATCCAAACTCAAAAGTCGAAACTATAACCAAAACATGAGAGTAAAGAGCGTCCTTGACGGCTCTGACACACTTGACAACATGATACATCAAGAGTGAATTGGTGACCTCGAAGAGTTAATGGTCACATACTTCAGATCGCCGGCAAAGCTTGTCCTGTGCATGTGAAATCTCTAATGGAAAAAGTTCAATACCTTCAACTCCTTGATTTTATCCTGGAGGCTTGAGTTTGAGTCCTTCAACTTGTGTGCTTCACTCCTTAACTGAGTCACCATGCGAACAGCATCCATTAAAATGGCAGCTTTGTCAGTCTTGGGAGGCCTTCCAGGCTCCAGGATTGAGGCCAATTCCATGAACCTAATAAGCAAGATCATCAAAATAAGGAAGAGTGTATGGAAGGATAAGGGTTCACAAGACAAGCATAAGAGGAGCATACTTGTCGTTGAGTCTATCCCTACGTAGCTTCTCCCTGCAAGCTTTCGAGCTAGAAGTACCACAGGATTCAGTTCTTCCCCTGTTGCAGGATGTCATTCATAGTTTGATTAGTTAACAATCTCTAAGAAAATTCAAACAAAGCATGGGAAGAAATCCCTTCGACGAGTTATGTGACAGGATATGATTGACTAAACAGCCAGAGTAGTGGTTAGAAGACAGCTATATAATCTTTATATACTACAGTTAAAAAATGATCCAAGTGAAGCAGAATCCGAGGGAGGGAATAGAGGCAACGGTGACAGATACCCAACTTATTCAGACATCAGATACACTGATATTGCAAAACCAAATCAGACTCCTATTTTCTGCAGCTAAAGCAAACAGGCTAACAGAATTTCCCTATTAAGAGACTAAGAGAGAGTATCAAGAATCAATTCCTTCATACATCACCAGAACAAGACAATAAAATAGTAAAATACAACCAGATATTAGTAAAAAGAAAAATATTAAGAATTGAACCTCTTTTTCGAGTTGTTCTCGTTTGGAACCTCTGGATCTGCGAAGACGCCATCAAGCTCCACGCTGGAAAACAAAGACCATTTTGTGGTCTAGTCAGAAGCGTGATGCTTAATTTTTTGGCACTCGTATAAAGAAAGATTAGCATGCTTATCAAGATGAAAGGGTAGATACCACCGAAATTGTTGCAAACCAAGAACTCTAACCAAACAGAATGATAAATCTCAATCATCACTAAGTCAAGTTCTTAAGCTAAATTTGCAGACCAATGAGTTTGAAAGATCATCACAAAACAACACGAGCTCATTGATAGTCCCAAAGTTTTTCTTTCTTAATCTTCGATTCTCACAACGAATCAGAAAGTCACAGAAGCTTCTTCTTAGCTACTAAACTGGTTTCAGGCGATGCTCAACATGCTTCACACCATTCCCATTCCTCATCTCATCAAACCACAAAGATCATAATTCATAAGATATCAACAGCCACCTTATCCCTTCACATAAGACTCACATATCAAACGCCAGTTCACAATACCTCAATTTGGTTCATATTCGTGTCAATTTCTTACACATATTGATGCAAGAATGAAATGTGGCTCAAAACGATTTGGGTGGAAACTCTCAAAAGCGTAGGGCATCAATCGACTAGGGAAGGGATAAAAATCACAGACTCAAAAATTTCACACAGACTCAAAAATTTAAAATAAATGTTTGAAAAAAATGATATATTTTCTGCATTACATATGCTACTCAGACCCGCTTCACACATCGTGAGCACAATGCATACCACATGCCAGTTCGTGCTATTCGCAACGTTCATCATCCGGCCACTACCAGTTCCACCAAACATACCATCACATACCAATCCAACTCCAAATCCTTCCAATAACAAAACAGCCACATACACTCCATCCAACACGAAACAACAAGCCATCGAACACCAAATCCCCAAACGACCCATCAAAATCCCCAAATCCCAAAACCCAAATCCAACCACCAAATGGGCAATCCCCAAACCCCTCAAAAACCAAATCTTGGCCTCAACCCTAATCTTCCAAATCCCCAAACGACACATCAAATTCCCAATCTCAAAACCCCAATCCAACCAAACGGGCAATCCCCAAACCCCTCAAAAAACAAATCTTGACCCCAACCCACCAAATCCTAATCCCCCAAATTCCCAACCCCAATTCAAATCATCCAAATCCAACTCACCTCACATCATTAGCATCCGACAAGTTCCAATTGAACCCACCCGAATTGGGCCCTGAAAACTCTGCTCCGCCTACGTTGATTTCCTCGATGAACCCGTCAAGATCCAGGAACAGCCGGCCCGTGTCCGGCGACAGCATATTGGGTCCGATTACCCGAATCGGAGGATCCGATTGGAGAGAGGGTGGATTGAGGATAAAGGGTCGCGTGGGGGTTGCGTGGTGATGAGAGAACGATGAGAATGAAGTGATGAGGGTGATGAGGGTTTGTTTGGTTTGAGTTTTTGAGGTATTTTGCTTGGTTGAAATGAAAAGGTGTGGAACTTTAATGGGGAATCTAGCCTATCAGACCAAGTCTAGTGAACATACTATTTGAATAAATAAAATTATATTATAATAAGATTTATAAATTTATATTTTAAGTGGATTAATTTTTATTGTTATATTTTGATTTTGATCATTTTGTATATCAAATTTAACAATAAAAATATCTATAATATTTCTTTATCACATCATCATATAAAAAATCAATAAATAAGAGGAGTATGAAAATAATATGGTCAAAATAATTGAAAAAAAATGATAAAAAATTAACAATATTAAAATATGTCATTTTTTCACTAAAAAATAGGTAGATTATAACATTTTTACATTGTTTATAGACAAATTATAGCTATGAGTGTATAAAAATATCACATATCATTAAATTATCAAATATATCATTAAATTATCAAATACATTGCTAGAATATACTGGAAATTTAAATTATCAAATACATAATATAACATTTATTTATTAATTTTGAACCTCAATGGTGTTTATTTTTATTGTTATGCAAGTCTGCCTCTAGCTGCGGCTTAGGGCAGAGAGTTTGTCATCCATGCATTTACACCACATGTAGAGATCATTGTCAAATCCGTCAATACCTCGGCTTATATCTCTTGGATTTGACACTATTTCTCGAATTTAACGGATGTTCTCGGATTTTTAGTTTTAGTTTTTTTGATTCATGGGATTTTGTTGGAGTTGTGATTTATATGTCGGATTTATGAGCCTGATTTGGATGGAAACGAATTTGGAAACTTTAATTTGGTTTTCTATGATGTTTTATAAATTGTGGTTTTTGTCCGAAACCCTAATTTGGTTTTGAATCTATTGTTGTCAAATTTTTTTTTTTTTTTTTTTGCATTTTTCTTCTGTATCTAGTTCATGGAATTCATTTTCTACCCTCCGGATCAGATTATTGTATCGATCCAAATTTTTAATTTGATGGGCTGTTCCACTTTGAACATATTTCTGATTTCTAATATTACAAATGTGGTGTTACAAGCTTCTGCCTTTGCCCACAGTTTAGGCCTGATGATTTTTCTTCATGCATTTGCCCCGCATGAAGAGATTATTGTCAAATCCGTCACTACCCTCGGCTTTTCTTCTTTCGGATTTGACCGTATTTCTTGGATTTGTGGGATATTCTTTTAGATTTATCGGATTTTGCTGGATTTGTGAGATGTCGGATTTATGAGATTGATTTGGCTGGAATTAAAGAGTATGTCGGATTTATCGATATGTTTGATGGATCTGATCGGTTTTCACTTTGGATTTCGTCTGTTCCTTTCTTGATTTCTCAAATTTGTTAGGATATTTGAGATTGATGTTATACTATTCTGTGTTTACCTATGGCCTTTAAGGGGATGAATTTATTTATACATGTCAGCATGTGCACCGACAATTTTTTTATTTTTTTTTTGGGGTCAAATTTGCCAGTACTCTCGGCTTTTTCTTTCGGGTTTGACCGAGATACACGGCTCTCTTCGATTTATGGGATTTTGATGGATTTGTGGGATATGTTGGATTTATTGAGTTGGTTTGGCTGGATTTAATGTAAATTTTGCCAGCCGGATTTGACCGGTTTCGGCAAGATGTATCCAGATTTTACCGGATTTATCACAGATGTTGCACTTACTGTATTTGTCGGATTTGTCGGGTATTTGGGATTGGTCGGCCGGTTTCGACAAGATTTATCCGGATTGACCGGATTTATCGAACATGTTGAACTCAATGTATATGTCGGAGCTGACTGATAGTCTGGATTGGTCGATAGCATTTGACCGGTGTCAACAAGTTTATCCTAATTTGATCGGATTTATCAAATATGTTAGACTTACTGTAAATGTTGGATATGTTGGGGTTACAATGAATATTTTTCTGGTTAGAAGTATTACAATTATGTGGTCTTTATGCGCTTCTAAATACGTGCGACTTTTACGTGAAGAGATTATGGTCAAATCCATCACTGTCCTCGGTTTCTATTTTTTCATAGTGGACAATATTTCTTGAATTTGATGAAAATTCACTATTTTTTTCATTTTTTGGATTTTATTGGATTTGTGGGGTATGTTGATTTACAAACTTGATTTGGCTAGATTTAACGAATGTGTCAAGTTTTTATCAATCGTGGGATTTGTCGGTCGGATTTGACCGGTTTCAACATATTCGGTTTTGTTTCTTTCAGATTCGACAATAAATATCTAATTCGTGGAAAATTCTCGGCTTTCATCAACTTATTGGATTGGGTTGGATTTGTCGGATATGTTTGATTTAAGAACTTGGTTTTTGCTGGGAGGCATATGTCGGATTTATCTATGCGTTATATTTGTCGACTGGATTTGACAATAAATCTCAAATTTCTCGATTTTGCTGGTCTTCTTGGGTCTTTTGGGACTTATAGTATCACTCGAATTTGTTGGAATAGTTGGTTTTCCTTGATTTTTCAGATTTTGTTGGATTGTGAGATTCTACGGATTTGTCAACGTGATTTGGCTAGATTTAAATTACATCTCGAATTTATCAACATGTGAGCTCTGCCGTCTGGAATGACAGGAGTCGACTTTTCACCTGAGGTCGAGTTAATATTGTAGACTGAGTCACGTAGCCGTTATTGAATATTGTAGACTGAGTCACGTAGCCGTTATTGAGAACGGAATTGATGGGCTTCTCTATAGAAGCTTCTATTTGACAAAAATATGTGAGCATCCCCCCATTAATGCCATAGACCATGCCTGCTTCAGTGATTGTTATGCTTCTTATATGATCTGATGCAGCTTACGTCTGAGTTTCTTCTCAGGTGGCATTTGCGAGGCTAGGAGAACACATATATGATTTCATGTGGGTTTAGTACTTCAGTTATGGGGCATGCATTATACAGTATATGCTATACCAGCTGTTTGTCATTGTGATGTCTGATTTTATAAAAAATTCCTTTTGAGGGGAAGCTGCTCTAATTTGACGACTGGTTTTCTCAAAAGCGGTCTCGGACATACTTTACCATATCTTATGAGGTGAGTTTTTTTTTCCCAGTTTTTTACCTGTATTGTGACACGGAGCTAAAACATTAAGCCCGTGACAATTGTCTTCCTTTCTCGGAACAGGTACTCTCGGCGATGTGACGGGAGTACACTCTTGAATAAATGAAGGCGAAACTAGGCAGCCATTTGATTCAAATGGAGACATATTGATCTATTGGGAGCTTTGGGTTTCCCGCAACCTGCTGTACCCTGCTGAATGGGTTTGAGGTTAGGGAATGCTTTCTTCTCCCATTCCTTTCCTGGATAGCTTCAGATATTTGCTCATCTTTTTTCCAAAGCATTGCAGCATGTCTTTCTGTCTAGCTAGCTGGGAATTAAGGGTATTGCTGGGTGAACTGTGAAGGGTTCCTTTGATTATTGTGGTTCTGTGATTTCTTAAAGACATAGATCTACTATTTTTCCTACGAGGATTTTTCGACATCCATTTATGATGTCCTAGAAGTAAATTCAATGTCATCGTCCTGCTTAAGGATGCACTAGATCCTCCTAGTGGATAGAACCTGGGTAAACAGACTTGCCTCGCTTTTTAATGGTTGTTGTAGCAGCATAGCTGCTAATACTTCATCCGGTAGGGGTGAGACATTTCCATCAATCTCTATAGTCGGTAAACAAATTGTAAGTGATCGTGTCGTCTCATATACTTTCAGGAGCTTGTGCTTGAAAACCTTGCTTCCTTGATATGGTGCCAATGTTTGCCGCCCAAGCTTCAGACATCATTTTATGAGCTTCTGCCTTTACCCAAGGCTTAGGGCTGATGATTGTTTCTTCATGCATTTGCACCACGTGAAGAGATTATTGTCAAATCTGTCAATACCCTTGGCTTTTTTACTCCGGATTTAACAGTATTTCTTGGGTTTGTGGGATATTCTCTTCGATTTTGTCGGATTTTGCTAGATCTGCGAGATATGTCGGATTCATGAGATTAGCAGAAAAAATTACTATAGAATTAGCAATTTTTGCTCAGGATTTAGCACTATCCATTTCATATTGGTGCATGTGCGCCACCAAAGATTTTTTTTTTTTTTTGTCAAATCTGTCAGTACTCTCGGCTTTTTTTCCCCGGGTTTGACGAAGATTTACAGCTCTCTTCGATTAGTCGTATTTTGATGGATTTGTGGGATATGTCGGTTTTATGAAGTTGGTTTGCCTCGATTTAATATAAATGTTGGGTATTATCAATGGTGTGATTTGTTGGCCGGATTTGATCGGATTTATCAAAGATGTTGGACTTGCTGTATTTGTAGGGTATTTGGGATTGGTCGGCCGGCTTTGACCGGTTTCGACAAGATTTATCCGGAGTTATTGGACTCATTGTATATGTCGGAGTTGACAAATATTTCAAATTGGTCGATCAGATTTGACCGATGTCGACAAGATTTATCCAGATTTGATCGAATTTATCAAACATGTTGGATTGTATAGGTCCGAGTTGACAAATATTTCAGATTGGTCAGTCAGGTTTGATCAGTGTCGACAAGATTTATTCGGATTTTATCGGATTTATCGAATATGTTTCCTATATATGTTGGATATGTGGTGGTCGTCAGGCTTATTAGATCTTGATCATCCTATCATTCTTTTATTTTGATCATTTCTTTATTTAGAACCCTCAATAGTTTATCCTGTCATGTTTTCTTAATAGTATTATTTGTTATCAATGCAGCACATACTACGGTGATAGTGATTTTCATTTTTAGACCACAAAATCAAAGAGGGGATTGTCTTCGTCTCTTATCCAATGCGACCACAATTTCATAAAAGGGGTACCCGTCCCTTATCCAATACGACCACAAGTTCATGGAAGAAGTATCCGTCTCTTATTCAATGCGACCATCAATTTACAGAAGGGATCTCCGTCCTTTATCCAATGCGACCACAAGTTCATAGATCCATCCCTTATCCTATGCGACCACAAGTTCATAGATCCATCCCTTATCCTATGCGACCACAAGTTCATTGAAAGGAGTATCTGTCCCTTATCCAATGCGATCATATTCGAAAAGGAAGAAACAAACCTTCTTTCTCCCTCAACAATATTCTGCACGTCTGGACCACATCGAACTCATTGCTAATGGCAATATTCTTAGAAATTGTAAATTACATATTTTAATTCTCATCATTCTTATTTACATATTTATGATTAGTTTTTTATATGACGTACTTCATTTATCATACGGTCTCCTCATCTCTAGTTTACATTGATCGCATAACCATTACTTAACTCGTTAATCCAACCATAACTGCCATCAAACCCCGATCGCTCATACATCGTCCCCACCTTCACACCTGCGGATCATTGTAACATGACAATTGCGATTTTCAAGCAAGACATCAGATTTTCAATAAACCTTCACCACAAATTACCAAATAAAATACTCGCTAATCGAGCGTAATCAACTCAGCAATCACACATCATCACCACATATCAAGCAACTATTCATCACACCCACAAGGGAAATTTAGACGAGGGAGACCCGGAGATCAAGGTGATATTGCTGTCGGGCCACGGCCGGACCTGCTGTCAGGCCGAGGTCTGGGTTGGTGGTGGTCGTCGGGCTGCTCTCCGGTGATCCCTGGTGGCGACGACGGCGTGGCGGCGGCGACGGGCTGAGGGCTGTCGGGAAGGGGCTGGGACGGGTTAAGAGGAGAGGAGAGGGGATTTTCTGGCGGTGGCAGCTGGCGCAGTGGCGGTTGCCACGACGACGACGGCTGACAAGGCAACGGGTGGCTGGCGAGACGGCGGGCGGTCTAGGTGGTGACATTTTGGCTTTGGTGGGAGCTCCTGAAGCGATGGCGGCGGCTGGAGGAACGGCGGTGGATGGTTTAGTGGTGGGCAGTGGTGGCAGGGAGGGGTGTGTTAGGACTTAGTCAGATAAAATTAAGTCAGTAAATAAATCTCTGTTTTCATATGGGATATTTATGGCAGTGTTTTCTTTGTGGGCCGATTAAGCCAGCTTCCAACAGCGGAAAAAGGTATTTGATTACATTTATAGATGATTATAGCAGAAAAACATGGGTTAATTTTTTAACAGGAAAATCAGAGGCGTTTGCTGCATTTAAAAGGTTCAAGATTTTTTTGAGAAAGCATCAGGCTTCTTCATTAAATGCTTCCGTACAGATCGTGGGGGAGAATTTACATCAAAATAATTCAGTAGATTCTGCGATGAGCATGGAATACAGAGACAACTAATGGCCGCATATTCACCGCAACAGAATGGAGTCGCCGCTGAGCGAAAGAATCGAACCATTATGAATTTGGTTCGCAGCATGCTCTCTGAAAAGAATGTGCCCAAAACTTTTTGGCCAGAAGCAGTCAATTGGGCGGTACATGTTTTGAATCGCAGCCCAACATTGGTAGTGAAAAACCAGACCCCTGAAGAAGCGTGGAGTGGAATCAAGCCTTCAATTCATTATTTGAGAATTTTTAGCTGCGTCTCTTATGTTCATGTACCTGACAGTACAAGAACTAAATTAGATGGGAAGAGCTTGAAGTGTG
>LIEC01011284.1:0-47822 GCA_001925005.1 Drosera capensis
CGGACGAGCAACGCAACGCACCAGGGGATCCTTATCTGCGTATCCCTGGCCCAACATCCCGGCCCAACGAACCATGGGCTCTGATACCACTTGTTAGGATTCTGGGGAGAGCCCAAGGGGAGAAACTACGTCCAAACCGGACCTGAGTAGAATATACATATGGACTGGGCCCAGCTGCTAACCCAAAAGCCTAAGCTGATGGGTTATGGGTTCCTCATATATATATTCTACTCTTTCTGTTTCTCCATGGTCGATGTGGGTAAACCTGCTCACACATATCCTCAACACTACCTGCATAGGATAAAAGCCTTACAGAACAAACTGCAACTCTGGCAGTCATTTTTTCCAACAAAGGAGCAATATGCTATATACTTAACTTCCTAGCAACCAAGGGCACATCATGATACTCAACAGTTAAGTGGCCAACCTCCATGCTCAGTATTTCAGCCAAAAGTACCTTTTCTTCCTCAGTAATACCTCCAAAAAAGACATGACTCTTCGAAACATTTATTTCCAAATTAGAGGCATTCAAAAAATAAGGCAAGCCAGCTTTAGGATATCTAACAGAAGTGACATCAACTCTGCACACCATCTTAAGATCATCAGCAAAAGAGATGTTGACAATCCCCAGCCTGCTACACCTAGGGTGGAAGCTGAAACCAGGGGTCTTGCTAACATGCTTCATCACACTAGTAAGGTACTCCATCATCTGACACAAACATATAAAAAGACATTGGATCACCTTGTCTAACACCCTTCTTTCTCGAAGAAAACCTGGTAACTCCCTATTGATACACAAGGTGCACCACATAAAAGTGACAGGTGATGATCCAGCTATGAAATTTAGTCGGAAATAACAGTTTAGAAAGCATTTCTTGAAGAAAATCCCAATGCAAATGTGATATGCCTTCCTCAGATATATCTTCACCAGGGTTATTCCCTTTCTTTCATAGCCATAGAGAAGATCTTGACAAAGTAGCACATTATCAAGAATAGAATGATCTGGGACAAAAGCACTCTGCGACCAATTGACCAAAGAAGACAATGCCTCCGTCAATCGTATACAAATCATCTTAAGAGATGATTTTATATAGGACAGGACAGTAAGCAATAGATCGATAATAACATGCTATAGAAAGATTCTCACCCTTGCCAATGAGATGCAACATGGTAAAAAATATTTTTTTAGAAAGTACACCTAATTCGAAGAAGTTCAGCACTATATATGTGACATCATTTCTTAGAATATGCCAAGCATTCTTAAAGAAGAAAGCTGTGAAACCATCCAAACTCGAAGATTTCTCATCACCAATACTCCATAGCGCCATCTTCACATCATGAGGAATATAAGGAGAATCAAGAAAGGATTGCTGATCTAAGGAGAGAACAGACCCCTTAACTATGAACATATCTCTCACACAATCTCCTCTAGCTGCCTCACACCTCATAATGCTCTGTAAATAGGAAATAAGCTCTTTTTTGATCAACTTAAAATCACAAGTCCTCATCTTATTAGACCTATCAAGCTCAGAATCAAACTTTTCCTTCTTCCACTTCAAATGATGCTATGAAAGTACTTCATCTTTCTATCTGTCATTTTGATCCATTAATCCCAGGCAAACTGCCTCAACATTTAAGATCATTATAAACAGTAAGGGTTGCATCAGCACCTGGTTTCCTCTCATCAGAGTAATTCAGTCTAAGTAATTCTTCAACCTCCTTCATTCTCATAGACAACTAAGAATAGCAGTTTTATGAAGTTCTCTGAACATCCCTTTCAAGATTTTTAATTTCTGTACCACTTTGTATATCATATTCCAATTCACTTCAGTATTCCACCCTTGTTGACTAACTGTTTGAAGGAAGGATGCTTAATCCGCAGATTAAGAAATTTGAAAGGGGTTCTAACCCTTACATTCCTCCTCACATTTATGATCACAACTGAATGATCAGAAGCACCTTGCTTATGGAAATGTGCTTCAGATGCTTCGAATTCCTTATGCCAAAGACCATTTCCAACTCATCACTCCCCTGTTTCAGAATCTCAAACCGATCCTTTTCAACACTAGAAGAGCCATTACGACCCCCATCGAAAAGAGTCTAGCCTTCGTTCTCCTTCAAAGGAGCAGCCATAGAAAACTTACCCCCTTCAAATTTAGCATTCTGAACCTGCACCTTCTTAGGCCGCCATACCTTGGTCTCTTTTGTTTTAGACCAACACTCCCTTGTCTTATGACCCCATCTCTTACAGTTCAAACAACACACAACCCATTCAAATACAACCACCTGTTCCTTCCTACAACCCTCAGGAGTTATAAACTGAACCACTCAACCAGGTCCTTTTCTGTACCCACATCCACCAGGATCCTTGGATATGAGATACGCTCCTTAGTTGCTGTTAATATGTCTTTGCATATAGGCTTTCCCAGCTTTCCAGCCAACTTATCCAAGGGACTCTATCCATCATCTCCTCCAACACAAAGGATGAGGTCTATTTACACAAACTAAGAGGTCTAGAATTCAAAAACCATGACCGTCGTAGAATGGCTTGTTTGTCCACTTCATTTGCAAACTTGAAGATAAAATATCCCTCATCATGACGAAATATATCCGAGCACACCACCTCTTTCCACTGCATCTGCACAAATCATTTCATGGCAGTAAACGATCACCAAGCACGTAGTCAATTGACGAATCCTTCCAATACTCACGTTTAGGTTTCACATCCTCCATTGTTAACACCACATCCTCATCACGTCTCTTTTCTCTAGACAATTACAGACAGTTCCTTATCACACGATTTCCAGCTGGAGAAGATTTACCTGTCAAAACATCTACATATGACTTCTCACCATCACCAACAATATCTGCCCAACTACGTCTTCTCCGTAGATACAACCTTCATACTAAACCGCAGCTGTCCACCAGTCATCTCCCCTCTATCCCTCATCGTCATCAACCCTAAACTTGCACCTACCTCATCAGCCATTCTAGTTTTCGGGGTTTTCACAATCGACTCCAACATCCTCTCATTCAAATTCATCGATGTCTTCGGTTTGAATCCCTGAGCTCACAAACACCTTATTCGGATGCTTCCCCTTCAACATTGATTCGAGTCTATTACGGCAAGAATCTTCACCACCAGAGAAAGCATTCATTCACAACCATAGGATTCCAACAAAATTTTTTTTTTTACAAAAAGTAATACTCGAGAAAATTCATTGATTAAAATTTATATATAAATATAAATATACGTATAAATATAAGACATACAAATATATGTTGGGGAATAAATGTTCGTATAAATATTTTCGAGTGAAGAAAAATAACGTTAACAAATATTTGTTGTTACGATTATAAATATTAATGTAAGAACGCTAATTACAAACAATAAAAAAACACTAATATAACGCTCGTCGTTACGTTTACAAATATTTATGTAGGAACGTAAAAAACGATCGATGGCAAGTATTGTTAATATAATGTTCGTTGCTACGATTATAATTTAAACATAAGGACGTTAAATTTAATAAAAGAAATAAGCTGTTAGGATAAAGCGATAATTAAATGGATAGCATTTAATTATCGATAAATGGTTTATACCCATTACCTATAAACAATGTTAAGTTATTAAAATAATTTTAAACATTTTTGATACAAAATATTAGGGATAAAAATTATGCTCAGATTAAAACATACGAGATACACGCGTAAACATTTTCCTCCATCCTCCCCTTTTCTTCCCACCCCTTCTCCCTCAATCACTTTTTCACTCATCCGATCACCATCACCTCTCTCTCCTGTCTTCCTCCCCACTCCACACACCACAAGGGAGCATCACCGTTGACCACCGAAAACCACCCGATTGCCTCGGACAACCCCGCATCAATCTCCCTCTTCTTTTTCCATTTCCACCATGAAACTGTTAGCTTCGAATCAATTTGATGGTGTGTGTAGTGATACTCAGAAATAATCGTTTGTGGGACAAATGTCCCGTTTTCTTGTTTATTGATCTCCATCTCTGAGTTACATCTCAATGCTATAAACCTATACTATTTATAGGAAGAAACTCAAACGTGTTTCATCTAACAAAAACACAAAAAACGTGGAAGACGATGAACAGTGCATGCGTGTTTTTGCTTTTCTTCATGTCAAAATTACGACTAACAGAAACACGATTTTCCACCGTAACCGGCCACCACCTTCCATCGCCACACCTGCCACCATCCTCATCGCTTGTTGTCAACCACTAAGACCGCTCCGTCGTCTCCCCTGGCCTCTTCTTCTTCCTTTAAAACCACAAACCAATGCCGTCGCCACCACACCAACCACCACGTCGCCACCGTCAGAGGAGCATCACGACCACA
This sequence comes from Drosera capensis, assembly GCA_001925005.1. Classification (NCBI taxonomy): domain Eukaryota; kingdom Viridiplantae; phylum Streptophyta; class Magnoliopsida; order Caryophyllales; family Droseraceae; genus Drosera; species Drosera capensis. The sequence continues at coordinate 4,368 of LIEC01011284.1, forward strand.
AGAACCTTCCCAACTCAGCCACGACGAACAACAACTACTCTGCAACCTCCTCACACGACATCGACCACTACAATCTTCTCTCTCTCTCGCTAGCTAACCGCAACCACTACAATCTTCTCTCTCTCGCTACTCTTAGAGTTTTTTTTAATCAATATATCATATTTAATATTTTTTTATAAAAAAATAACAAAACAAATCATCATATGTTTCAATTCATTCACCATCTTCTTCATCCTTCCCTCTCATTCTCTCATAAATCTCATTTACATCCCATTATTATTAAAAAAATATTTTTCTTAATCAAATATAATCAGTTTATCGATTTCGTTACTATTTGCCTATTGCCGACTCATTTTCTAAATACTGTTGGTTATTGTCACTTTTTTTCGTAAGGATGAAGTTTTCTATACATTCATTATTTTTTTTAACCTTGTTGAGAACAAATACAATCATCACATACGAGCTATTCAAACTGATGGAGGTTCAAAATTCGGCAAACTTGGTATCTCACGTCGTCTTGCTTGTCCTTATACGCATCAATAGGTTAGTCATGTGGAACAAAAACATCAACATGTCGTCGAAACAAGGCTTGTATTAATGGCTCATTCTGTCGCTCCCAAGAATCTATGGGGTGATGCTTTTCAAACATAATCGTCTCCCTACTAGCACAACTCACATGAAGATTCTACGTCACTCTTCACCATACTACGATCTTATTTGTGTCTTTGGGTTTGCATGTTATCCACTATTACGACCTTATCGCTCCGACAAACTGGAGTATCGTAGCACATAGTGCCTCTTTTTGGGCTATAGTAGCCGACATCATGAATATCGCCTGCAGCTCCTTTAACAACCTCTTCAACATCAGTATTACAAGACTTTTTAGCAACTTCAATTTCTCATGATGATTCAACTTTATCACTGCCTCTGATCTCCAATGCACCTCCAACACCTCAGGTATCTAATGATGCTTATACATCTTCCCATCTTCTCGAGTCATAACCAGATCCTGCTACAATGACTGCTCCCTAGCCCACTCGTCGGATGATCGCTCGTACTCAAAATGACACTCGTGGTCCTAAAATATTTTCTTCTAGTAAGCATCTATTGATTGATCAGTGTGAACCTACTTGCTTCTCAGAAGCAAATAAGTCATCAGAATGGTGTCTTGCGATATCAAATGAGTTCCATGCGCTTCTAATGGAACTTGGACTCTTGTTCCACTATCTCCACATCAAAATTTGATCGCTTGTAAGTGGGTGTATCGCATCAAGCATAAAGCGGATAGCACCATTGACCGCTACAAAGCTCACCTTGTCACAAAAGGGTTTCATCACCGCTCTGGAATTGACTATGACCAAACATTCAGTCTCGTGATAAAACCTGTTACTATTCAACTTGTTTTTTCAGTTGTTATTAGCCGCGAATGGCAAATCAAACAGCTTGACATGACTAATGCATTTCTGCATGATACTCTTGATGAGGAAGTATACATGTCTCAACCACCGGAGTTCTTTGATAGTCAATTCCTGACTTATGTTATTCGCCTACGTAAAGCCTTGTATGGTCTTAAACAAGCATCTCGTGCAGGGTACCAAGAATTTACTTCTGCTCTTATTGCATATGGCTTCATTGAATCTGTTGGTGACAACTCGTTATTTATTTATCATCATGGTGGTGTTACGCTTTTTCTAATTTTGTACGTTGACGACATACTTCTTACTGGAAACTCACCACGGCATATTGCTCATGTACAGGCTATTTTAAGCTCCATTTTTGTCATGAAAGATCTTGGAGATTTGCATTATTTCTTAGGTGTTCATGTCTATCGCAGCTCTGTTGATCTTCATCTTTCTCAATAAAAATATATCGTTTAAACTACTCCAGCATACCAAGATGGATAGTGCACGCCCCTATTCTTCTCTCGTGGTCTCTGCTTCCAAATTATCCGCCAATGATGGTGATCCGTTTGACGACACTACTTATACAAGAGTATTGTTGGAGCTCTTCAATACCTTGCAATCACTCGTCCGGATATCACTTATGCGATAAATTAAGCTTGCCAGTTCTTACATGCTCCATGTGTAATGTTTGTTACTATGAGGTAAAAGATGTAGTGTATTGACTATTGAGGCTTGAGTTATTGGATCCCCAGGGTCTACATCAAAATGGTCAAGTTATCATTTCAAGCTTTGGTCTTGTGTAGTCTTGTCCTTAATCATAAAATAATAATGAAGAGGAAAGCATATAAAACATACATAATATTATTGTTTAACTAATATTGCATAAGTACATATTTTCTTTTTCTTGCTTTCCTTTGGTGGTTTTTTTAGGGGCATTCCACGGTTCAACATAGTGATAGAGAACTCCCTGAAAATCGAACTTATCTTCCTAAGTTACTGAGTTGTTTTGTTCACAAGTTATGAGTTTTATTTTTAGATATTTGGATTTTGTCGAAATGAAGTCGGAGCGCGTTAGTGTCAGCGTGCATGTATTTAGATGATTTCACTTACTTTAGAATTATGTAATAGCTTAACATGTGTAATGTTTGTTAGTGTAAGGTAAAAGATGTAGTGTCTTGACTATTGAAAGGCAAACATGTAATTGAGCTTTAATGCTTAACTTTTGGAAATATAATGGTTATGTATTGGTAGTTTTCCTCGATTTCCATACCTAAAATTCGATGGTGTTGCTTTGTCTTATTATGGATTTTATTTGTAGCGGCATAAGACCACGTGTCAGTTGAGCTAGAAGTCGGGGCATTACAACGAAGATCATCTCTTATGATATATTGATTTTTGTTTTATTCTCTTATAGTCGCTGCAAATTAAGGTTTAACTAGAGTTCATTCAACTGACTTCATGGTTGAGTCGGGTCAATTCCTAATGTAACGGAAAAAACTGATCTCTTATATGTTGGCATGAGGTTGCTGCATGTAGTTTAGGATCAATATACCTGAGCATGTACATATCTATTATATATACTGATCTCAATCCACATTGGTTTCACATCGACCCTGAGCATCCTGGCCAATAATAGAGTCAGAAAAAAAAAAAGATACGTGTTTCTCGTCTTCGCTTTCGTCTTCATATGATAGCATCACAGAACGCTCGATCCCGACGAGATCCGACAACACCCCGTCCCTGTTAAATGTCCCTCATCGGAAACGTCCCAATCTCAAGCAACTCGCCCTGTTTGGTTCCTTGCTTTCCCCGAGTCTTCTTGTGAGCGGTGACGAGACAATCGACAACAAGCATGTCGACAATCTCTCTTGAGATCGTGAAACATCTCGACCCGAGTTAGATCCACTATGTCCCAACCCTCGACAATGCTTCGCGACGTAAAAAACCGCTAGAGCCAACCGGAATCGGGCCACTCACAGCCGACGACGACGACTTCGCGCGACGATAACATACCTCGCCTACTTCTTGACTTGTTCCCTATCTCCCTTGACCGCGCCGGACTTCCCTCGCGTCTCCCCGACAACCGACGACATGACCCCGACCACCGTCTATACCCTAGACTCTGCTTGAATACATCCCCAAGCTTTCTAGTTTCCAGTTCGTACCTAGGCAGTAGGAAGAAAAGGACTTTGTCCCTTTGTTTAGTTTATGTCATGTTAAAAATATATTTAATATTATAATTGTGTGTATATGAAAGTGTACACATTTATGTATTTATCATATATAACCAATGATATTTATATATTGTGTTATATTCTTAGGTACACAATATATAAATATTTGTGTGTGCGTAATTTGATTTGTGTGACTATATGATAACATATTTGTATGTTAAATAAAAGATTAAATTCTGATATTTTTGATTGTCTTGAATGTTAAATTTAAATATTGTTTGTTCTTAATATGTGATATCTTGTATTGATTATATATTATTTTTTTAACGAACTATTAATCCCAAAAAATTTTAGAGAATGTTATAAAAATGCCTGATCCCCATGATTTATAAGGAATTATTTTCAATTAATCTCGAGTATAATTAAATGTGACGTTATATGAAATTATGAAATGACATGACAGTCACCTGCTGTACATGGAATTAATATAATTAATTTCATGTTATATACGTGAGAATCCTGAAAATCCTGAATATGAAGCAATTTCTGTAATTGTCAATGTCTGGTTGCATGACTAGCTAGAAAGAGTATAATTAACTTTTTCATGTGCACGCAGCAGCATCAAGTGATGACCGTGTTTGGTTAAAATTAATCATCCTGGATACAGAGACTATAAAATTTGTTTAATTGTTTCTAATAAGGCCATATTAGGTAACAATATTAAATTTCTTTGGCAATTCCTCTCGAGTCATCAATTTATAAAAGCCACAAAAATTAACACGACATGACATGAAATGCATGAAGAGCCTTAAAAGATTTAGTAAAGACTAAGGATAATGAGACAAGGATTAACCTGATCAACTTAAATTATTATTTTGTACTTATTTATATATTTCTGTTTGGCATATGATTATTCGGTGTTATTTGCATTGCATCCTGTTTGTACATGGAAAATGGATGATATAATAAGCATATCGGACCCCTGAAATGGACATATATCCTGTGTTATTGGACATTCGATCTCATGATTACGTGTTTATTTTAGGTAATAAAGGATCGTGGGATAGATTATTTTATAACGATGTTGATTAAATTCGGCTTAGTGTGACATTTCGTCTATATTTCTGGACATTTGATTTTCATGTAATTTAAGACAATGTAAGTTGGACATTTTTTGTTAGTTCCCGTATGTTTCTGATACTCAAAATTCTTGCAATCTTGTCGTCTTGTTTCGAATGGACTTTGAAACGGTTGTAACGTCACATGTCTGATAGATATCGGACAGAAAATCTTATGACGTTACATCAATGCTTGCACTTTACTCGAGTTTCAGGGCTTTGATTGGCAAAGATGAAGCTGGATAGTAAGCTACCTTATGGATTAGTGTAGAACTAGTCATTTTAGTGAAGAAAATTAGTAAAAATTTGGTTTCCCTGCTATTTTGCATAGCTACATTTAAAAGAGAATGTTGAATTAAAATTCAATAATTTCTCAATAGAATTCAGTACAAAAATTGAATCAGCTCAGCAATCATATAAGAGGATTAAGACAATCCATGAAATTATACTCTAGCACTACAGGTCTAACATTTTCTACAGAATCTATGAGTGATGTCTAGTCCACACCACCTATATTGGTCGAGTCCAAGGAGATCAACTCATCCGCTTCAAGTACACCTCTTCATAGTCCTCTATGGCGGCTTTCTTCTCATCAACTCCTTTGCCATTATGCTCTTTCAAGTTCTCTTTAAGTAGTCGATTATTGTTTCAATCCGACATCAGCAATACCCTCTTCTTCCATTTCCTCCTCTACAAACTCTGCAGCGTCCTCATTGTCTCTGTCTACAATTCGAATATCAGATGGTCCATAACCATTCAAGTTGCGCCTTGAATGGTTTGAGATGGGATCTTTGGGGGTCGATCTGGGGTGCCTATATTTTGCTTGTTGCACACCACTTAAACAACATTCGTCGTTAGCCGAGCCCGAGGTGCATACCTTGGACATCCGTTTTGACGCTCAAGTCAATAAGAGAGAGAGAACTTCTTGGAAGAGAATCCCAAGATAATTATGATTATGGAGTAAAAGTGGGAATTATTAGACAGGACTTTTTCCTAATAGAATAATCTGAAAAATATAGCAAACCAAGAAAGATCATGGTTGGTGCTTGTGCTCTAAAGCAAACCAGCGACCTAGTTGTCGTTGTTATTGACAAAATTAGCTAGAATGTTTTGCTTTTTATGGAATCCAAAGATAAATGCCTTGCCAAATGATGGATGTTTTGTGGGGGTGTGTGTCGATACCTCTTTTATAGGGGGTTCTATCTCTTGGCTGGTTTTCCTCCCTGGTTGTGCCTTAACTTTTTTGGGCTTTGTTGACCGAGTCAAAGATGGATTAAATAGAAGGTCAAATCCCTATCTTAAGGGTCATTTCGCCTCTATGTTATTAGTATATATAAATACTAGCGGAGAAGGGTAGAGAGGGAGAAAATTATACTTTATTCCCTTGTACTTTTAGTCGGTAGAACTTAGAAAATATACCGATGCCCCTTTGCCCTCAAATAAACCGTGCTATTATCAAGAAATTAAAATTTTGAAATTTAATCGTTAAAAAATTAAGAAAATGAAAAAGAGAAATGCACATCTTCTTCTTTTACCTCATCCATCCGTCGCCCCCACTTACCTATCACCACCACCAACGACAATCGACCACCACCAAAAAGCACATCGCCACCAACAACCCTCCACCATCGCCAACCGAAGATCACTAGAGACACGCATCACCAATCTGTTGGAATTAATCAGCATAAATAACTGTAACCTTCATATCGAATTATTTAGAATAAATCATAAGCGGAAGCGTACCTGAATCCATAAGTGCAAGCCTTTACTCCGGGTTCAAGATCGCCTAGGTCAGGGTATCTTTCAGTTGATACACACGTTAGGGTTTCTCTCTCTCGCGATGGGATGCTAGAAAGATGTAACGTATGTTCAATCGGGGATCATAACCTTCATATATATAGTGGTGTTTAACCCTAATCAGCCCATCATCAATTAGGATCAAACCCGTAGGTATCTACACAATTGGGCCCTATACTCTATATGACAATGTATTGGCCCATTTAATATTAATATCCATAGGACCATTAATATTTGGGCCAAACCGCAAGATAGCACATAACATACAATTGATCCATATTGTTACATTGTTCATGTACACATAATATGAGTCCATTAATCTAACAATCTCCCACTTAGACGACGTACTCATGTAAATGCCCAAACCTTAGTATTGTATGTCACAGTAACCTTAAGAGCTCAGGAATGCTATCAATTTATAATCGTCATCAACCAATCCGGTCCATCAAAGAGATCTATGTTACATTGATATAACTAGATCCAACAATGATAATGTATATCAATATAATCAACGACATGGTCAAGTATAGGTGTGTAGCATGGAAATAACATAAAGTGTGGTTCCGAAATAGAATGTCTATTTCCAACTGGTCCACCTGAAACTTTATCGAGATCAATCTCAAAACTGTAAGAGTACATTAAACTTTATAACTGTAAATCTGCAGATACAACCTTAAAAAACTTAATCAACCAAATATGTGTTTGACACCATAGAAATAGTACATAATAAACTCCCACTAAAATTCATAATCCTCAACTGATTTGACACCGATATGAGCAACATGCTCATGAAACACTTTGGGTGGTAATCCCTTAGTAAGCGGATCCGCAACCATGGAGTTAGTACTGATGTGTTCTATGGACAATTGTTCTTTTAGTACTCTTTCTTTCACAGCTCGAAATTTGACGTCCATGTGCTTTGTCTTGGTCAAACTGCTGTTGTTTTTAGCATAAAGAACTGCTGACCTGTTGTCACACAATAGCTTCAGTGGCCTTTTAATGTTGTCCAGTATACGCAGTCCAGTAACAAAATTTCGCAGCCATAATTTTTGATTGGATGCCTCATAACATGCTATAAATTCTGCTTCCATTGTGGAAGTAGCTGTAAGAGATTGTTTAATGGTTCTCCAAGAGATAGCTCCTCTAGCAAGTATGTATATATAGCCTGATGTAGATTTCAGACTACCTGACACCCAGCAAAATCGGAGTCGGTATACCCAATGATCTCAAGCTGATCCGACCTCCGATATGTGAGCATGCAATCTTTTGTTCTTTGTAAGTATCGCATGACCCTTTTGGCTGCCTTCCAATGGTCTATTCCCGGATTGCTGAGATATCTGTCTAGTATCCCAACTATATATGCTAGATCAGGTCGTGTGCAAACCTGAGCATACATTAGACTCCCTACAGCCGAAGCATAAGGTGTCTTCTCCATTTCTTTGGTTTCAAAACCATTCTTTGGGTACTGATTGAGACTAAATTTGTCTCCCTTAGCAACACGGGTGTCACCTGGTTTACAATCCTGCATGCCATATCTCTTAAAAACCTTATCGATATAGCTCTCACTGAACTTGAGATATATACAGTCATCAGCTATATTTGGTTCAAAACCAAAAGATGTAATGACATTATGAAACTTGTGATACCACTGACGAGAAGCTTGTTTGAGCCCATAGATGGATTTCTTTAATTTGCAAACCATTTTCTTTGGATCTCCCAAAACAAAGTTTTCTGGTTGCTGCATATAAATTGTTTCTTCAATTTCACCATTAAGAAACGCTGTTTTAACATCCATCTGATGAAGTTCAAGGTCAAAATAAGCCACTAGTGCCATTATTATCCTGAAAGAGTCTTTCGATGAAACCGGAGAGAAAGTCTCTTTAAAATCAATGCCTTCCTTTTGAGTGTATCCCTTAGCGACAAGACGAGCTTTAAATCTTATGATATTGCCCTCTGAATCCTTCTTGGTTTTAAATATCCATTTGCAACCAATGGGTTTTACACCTTCGGGCAATGAGACAAGCTCCCAAACGTCATTGTCACTCATGGACTTAATTTCATCGTTCATGGCATCAATCCACTTTTGAGATTTAAAACTTTCCATAGCCTGGCGAAAGTTGATTGGATCATCTTCCACAAGTCCAAAATCTGTTTCTTGTTCTTGGAGGAAGACAAGAATTTCTTGCACCATTTCCAAGTTTACCTCATGTTCTTGAAGAAATACAATATAGTTATCCGAAATTGCACTTCTCCTCTCTCTAGTAGATCTCCTTAATGACACTTCATGTTCTTGAGATTGTTGAGTTCGATCCTCATTAATAATGTCAGAAATTTGATTAGGGAGATTATCAAGATTGTCTTGAACTGGAGTTGTTTCATGATCCCTGTCAAGAATGACAACACTCTGATCATGATCAACAATAACTGAGGAAAGAGACACATGTTTTTCCTCAAAGACAAAATCTCTAACTTTATCTTCCCACCCCCAAACTCAACATCCTCAAAAAACAGGGCATTACCCGTCTCAAAAATAGTTCTTGATGTGGGATCATAGAACTTATAACCCCTTGACCTATCAGAGTATCCAACGAAATAGCTACTAATTGTTTTAGAGTCCAGTTTCTTTTCATTTGACTGATAAGGCCTTGCCTCAGCTGGACAACCTCAAATATGTAAGTGCTTTATACTGGGTTTTTCCCAGTCCATAGTTTATGTGGGGTTTTAATAGTAACTTTAGTTGGAACTCTATTAAGTATGTATGCTACAGTTTTCAATGCCTCTCCCCAGAGTGAGTCTGGTAAGGTAGTATGACAAATCATGCTCCTCACCATGTCCTTTAATATTCGGTTTCGTCTCTCAGCTACACCATTCATGCTAGGACAGCCTGGCATAGTGTATTGAGGAACGATCCCATATTTCTCTAGGAATTTCGCATATGGCCCAGGACGTTGTTCACCTGAACCATCATATCTACCATAGTATTCACCACCTTGGTCAGATCTAACGGTTTTAATCCTTTTGCCTAATTGATTTTCAACTTCGGCCTTATATGATTTGAACACGTCTATTGACTGGGACTTCTCATGGATGAGATATAGATACCCATAACGAGAGTAATCGTCTATGAATGTGATAAAGTATTGTTGACCATTTCTACAGGGTGTAGGAAATGGCTCACAAATATCCGTATGTATCAATTCTAAGACGTCTGAAGCTCTCTCGGCTTTATCTGTTTACCCTTGATGCACTCAATGCATATATCCGAATTTGAGGAATCAAGAGAATCAAGAATTTCATCTGACACGAGTTTCTGAATTCTTTGTTTGGATATATAACCCAAACGCTTATGCCACAGTGATAAGGAATTCTCACTAGTTAATTTTCTTTTAGTACCACGAGAATTTACATGCAAGGTTTCATTATATAAGGCAATTGTATCAAGCAAATATAGGGTATCATATACAGATAAAAGACCAGTACCGATAAGATTTGAATCTTGAAAAAGACTAAATTTATCGTTTCCAAATGAACAAGAATAACCGAATTTGTTCAATGCGGAAACAGAAATTAAATTCCGTCTAAATGACGGTACAATAAATGTCTCTTTCAAATCCAAATAAAATCCAATCTTTAATAATAACCTAATCTTTCCAATAGCCTTAACCTCAACCCGCTTGCCATCACCCACATAGATGTATCTATCACCATCACTCGGTTTTCGGCAACTCAGGCAACCCTGCATAGACACAATTATATGAGTAGTAGCACCAGAATCTACCCACCAAGTGTCTTTGGGTGCCAAAATTAAATTTACCTCAGAACAAACAAGAGCAAGAGACATACCCTTTTTGGCACGCTGATCGGGATCCTTTGTACGTGAATTTAATGTAATATTTGCTTGAATAATTGAATGAAAAACGTATTAAATGTGATTATTTTGTCCGTATCTCTTAGATATACAAGAATGTGTTTGAAATATTAAAACATCTATGTTATGGAGTTCTCAAACAAATTATTTGTTTCAGATTGATTTTCAGAAACCTTTCAAACATTGTTCAAGGATCCAAAAACATTTCGAAGGCCCAAAAACTAGTTGGAAGCCCATCAACAAAGCCCAATAATTTGGGCCCGAGTCCACTCCTGTATTTTCCAGAAGGAGTGCGCAGCCAAATCACCGCCATTACGCAAGCAATGACGGAAACGATAAGCCGCCATTCACCATCAACGCCAGCTGCCATCCACCGCCGAAATCCAAGACCGTCGCCAATCACCCATCATATACAGCCAATAGAGTCCAGCAGAAAACCCACATATTCGTAGCCATTCCATGACAAAAAAGCTATCAAAGATCAATCTTCTAGAAAACGGATGTCCACATGCATGCTTCAAAGGTTGAATTTTCAGAATCAATGACATCCTTGCTGAGATATTAGTGCTGAAAATTTCATCTATAAAAAGAGAGATGGAAATAGAATAGATATAGAGATACAAAGAGAGAGATACTGTAATATATAGAAATACATAGATATACCATAATAGATACATACAGAGTGTTATACTGTAAACAAAGCCGAGCCTTCGCGGCTCCTTGTTGCGGGTGCAATTGCGACTCCAAGGCGCGACTTGGGTGTTTAAAGAAGAAGAAAGTGAAGAGAAGCCAAGAAGAGGCAGCGGCGTAAGTGTTTAAAGAAGAAGAAAGTGAAGAGAAGCCAAGGAGAGGCAGCGGCTGTTTGAGGGAAGGAAAGAGGAAGAAAGGAAGAGGAGGAAGTATTAGGGTTTTGAATGAAATTGGGCTCAAAGCCCATTGAATTTTAACCCAATTTCATTTAAACTCAATATCTTTCGGTCCAACATCATTATTTCGGTCCAATTCAAAGCTCAACATAAAATTGGTGGACTCTGTTATTATTATTTCATGTTATTTAGTTCATTGAATGATGTGTTCTTCAATTATTAAAATCATGAACTAAATTTTATAAGGCTAAGGTAAAGGTTTGTTAAATTTATAAATATGTATTATTATTAGGTTGTGATTAATATATTGCATGATTAAGTGGTTATTATGCTCTTAATGCTTTCATTAGATTGATCACCTTTTGAATATATGTGACATATAATTGAGACCGAGAGGAGATATTATATGAATGCTCAATTAATAATCACCGTGGATTAAATTGATATAGAAATATATAATTTGATACATGCAACAGTTAGACATAGATGTCACATTCCTTTATTGAAAGCTAAAAGGATTTCACCAAATATAATGCATTAGCATTTTCCTAAATTCATATTAGAAATAATATGGGTTGTTAAACAATAATAGTGTTAATATTGTTCGAGAGAAAATATTAATGGTTTCAGGAAATCCTGTTATTACATGAGAATATAAATCACAACCATAATAATATTACATTGATATAAATTTACAACCTAAGCCTTAGCTTCTTTTCACTCATTTTTAAATCGATATCAATTAGTCAATCACCAAGTATTTCATTGTCTAGATAAAGCAGGGATAACATAATTTCAGTAATTGTTTGCATAATCTCTGTAGGTTCGACAATCCGGTATTTATTTATCAACTATTACGCGATCAGTGCACTTGTTGTTTACCAGTTAAAAAATACATCGGTCACACGCCAAGCGTGGTACTTGACACAGTCTCTCTTCTTGTGATTAGTCCCCTTACAAAAGAAGCAACCAGACTCTGTAGTTTCAACCTTATTTCCCTTAGTTTGCTTTTTCTGTGGTCTTGAGACCGTAGCTTCCTTATTTTTCCTTTTCCTGTTGTCCTTAGAAGCCGATGCCAAATGAGCACTTTCTGTCTTATCTTGTTTTATCCTCTCTTCCTCTTGCACACAATGTGAAATGAGCTTATTAAGAGTCCATTTCTCCTTTAAGCAGTTGTAACTGACTTTAAACTGATTGAATTGTGTAGGAAGTGAGATCAAAACTAAATACACAAGCAGTTCCTCAGGTAATACCAGCTTGAGTGTCTTTAGTTTTGAAGCAGTATGAGACATTTCCAAAATGTACTCCCTTATGTTCCCTTTGCTTTTATACCTCATTGAAACAAGATTATTCAAAAGAGTATTAGTTTCAGCTTTTTCGTTTTTTGCAAAACGTTTCTCAAGTTCGGCAAGGAACGATTTGGCATTAGCCTCTTCAGACATAGTGCCTCTGAATGACTCTGGAATTGCACGTTTCATGATCATAAGACTCATGCGATTTGAGCGTTCCCACTTCTCCATCTCCCTCTTTTCATCAGGGGTAGATGTATCCTTAAGAGTAGTAGGCTGCTCAATCCGAAATGCAAGGTCTAGATCCATGCAACCGAGAACTATCATAACGTTCCCTTTCCATTCCTTAAAATTTGTGCCGTTAAGTACAGGGATACTGTTAATGTTTGCAGATATTATAGCAGCATAAGTATTGACTGAAAAAGAACAAAAGATAATATCAAACAACAAGCACACAATTATTACTGAAATATAACTTTAATTTAAAGATTCAAATAATGACAAATCCTCATCACATAGCACAACATTGATTTTAATATTTGGACAGAAAATCAACTTGTAAGTGGTACTCTTGGTGTAGTAATCAAATATTGACAATGAGATCCTGTAAAATATTAAAATCTTCCTTTTGGTCGATTGTTAAACGTATGGAATTAATACACACACAAAACATCTTAATATTCTAGATTAATTAATTTACACAAAAGAGGTTGCTTTGGCAACATATTGTTTCAATTAACTAATTTAGAATATCAGACATATACAAAAATTGTATATATAATATTATTGTCAAATATTGAATCTGTATCCAAATCTTAGATATATTATATTTAAATATTTAAATGGAAATAAATCTGAATCTATAATTTTATTTGTATACCATTCAAATATTTAAATGGAAACAAATCTGAATCAAATCTGTATCTTATCTCAATATCTTTTGAATGTATTTTCTCAAAACTAATTAAGATACAATTCTAATTTATACTTTCTCTACTTAATCCATGGCACTCAAGTATATATGAAAACAGAGAAAGAAGTGCAGAGCTTACAGAGAGGTATGCATCATATGAGAAAAATGGCATATGAAAAACCACACAATAATGGCATCTTTACATTGATACTACTTGACTCGTGCAATTTCAATAAGTGGCAATCAAATCGCCACAGAACTTTTATCTCACACCAAGCGTAGTAAAATGAACATTGAAACATTAATTACTGACCTGCAACAGGGCCGTGAGTTCAATCAGTATGAGATTCAATTTGATAAAGAGTTCCCATGGGATTAGCATATGCACGCCGTCATCAAATGTTTGATGTGCATCTAAATAACTCATCAAATGTGCAATCACGCAAAATGAACAAAATCGTAACTTTAGAAGCATGAATCATTTTCAAATAATCAATATGAAGGAGGCTTTGATACCAATTGTTGGAATTAATCCACATAAATAACTGTAACCTTCATATCGAATTATTTAGAATAAATCATAAACGGAAGCGAACCTGAATCCATAAGTTAGGGTATCTTCCACACGTTAAGGTTTCTCTCTCGCGATGGGATGCTAGAAAGATGTAACGTATGTTCAACCAGGGACCATAACCTCCATATATATAGTGGTGCTTAACCCTAATCAATCCATCATCAATTAGGTTCAAACCCGTAGGTATCTACACAATTGGGCCCTATACTCTATATGACAATGTATTGACCCACTTAATATTAATATACATAGGACCACTAATATTTGGATCAAATCGCAAAATAACACATAACATACAATTAATCCATATTGTTACATTGTCCATATACACATAATATATGAGTCCATTAATCTAACACAACCAACATAGTAACCCACCATCACCATCACCAATCTCATCTCTCCTTCCAACTCCAACATCTATCAAGATTACAAATCTTTCCACCATGGAAACCCCCATCGCTTTATCCTTGACCATCGGAACACCTCCTCCTCTGCTTTGGCCATTGAAATCCACCCGTACATCACTCATCTGTCAAAACCATCATGACCAAAATCAAACTCACCGATCACCGCCACCACCACCGCCACCACCGCCATTAGATTCAAAACTCATCACATCCTCATCTACCACAAGCACGACCGAACTCATCACCTCTTTATCATCACCACCGCAACCATATTCGCACTCTCTCAAGGCTCATCCTCAGCAACCATGACGAATCCATCATCCATCACCAGCAAGATTGAGATTTTTAGGGTTGATTTTTGTTCGGTTTGATTTATATGAGGAGAAACTGAATTTTCAGTGGGAAAAAATGTAATTTTTCATAAACCTACGCGCAAAAGGGGAAAGTGAAACACATTCTTCCTCAATTTCGAAGGAAAACTTAACTGTGACATTTACCCCCTGAGGTTCATGGGGGTATCTGTATATGTCAGAAAGTTTGTGGGGTTAAATGCTTTCGACTAAAAGTAAAAGGACATAGAGTGTAATTTTTCCCGATAAACAGGAGATGAGGTATTTAAAAAAAAAAGAAGAAGAAGAAGAAGAAGAAGAAAACTAATTGATAATTAAGAAAAATTATCTGTTGAATTTATTGTCTTTGCCAAGGAAGAAGAAAGTATGTGTGGAATCTGCGATGGGTATGATGAATGATGTACTTGATCTATGCATATCTTCTGTTGGGAGCGATGATGATTATCTGTCGCATTCTTCCCGTTGGCTTGTGTCGTTACATATCCATGTGAAGCTAGTGCGGAAGTGCTCCAATTTGGAAGCTTTGTTGGGTTGTAATTTGGCGAAGCAAGTGGAACAGAAAAAAGACGACGATTGCTCGATATATATGGGGGGTTTTGATGCGCAAAGCTCCATGCTATTGCCTGGTTGTTCTCATGTGTTCCATAGGGAGTGCATCGGTCCGTTGCTGGATAGTAGCAACACTTGTCCTCTTAGCCGTCATGAATTACCAGCGCTGACATTCTGATTTTGGTAGCAAGTTTACATTCTGAATCTTGTTGTTACACAGTCTGATCTCATAGGAAATCTGATGATATTTCATCATGTATGTTTCATGATAAAATAGCTTGTATGGTTCCAACTAGTTTACTCTGAATTTGGCATTTCAATGCGAGTCTTACAATCTCATCCTCTTCTTCATGCTATATGTTCTGCGTTATTATAGTTCGATATTGGAAAGGTCCTCGATACTTCGTAAATAAGCTTTCAATAGGGCTTTCTTCAAGAAAATGAAACGCTCAATACCCACTGCACAGTTCCTCTTATTTTCCTATCTCAGGAATTGCTTGGCCATATCATACTCTTCATTTCAGAAATTTCTTGGTCTTTTGCAATGGAAACCAGTTCAGTGCTAAATTGTACCAGATGAAACTGGTTAAAAGGCTCGTGTTATATGTAGACTAGAACCTCTTATTTTCTGAAGCAAATAAGTGAATTTTTGGTAGCTCCTGTTGTTTATAGGACCATAAAATGTTTTGCCTATAGGAACACCAATGTAACTTAAATTTGAAAGACCAGCAGAACACAATGTTATTAAAGTACGAACACAATGTTATTAAAGTACCATAACCTTTCGATCATATTTAATACAAAACTGAATCAACTGATGGGTACTAGAATTCAACAGTCTGTGTCCGTGCCTTAATGGCCATGCATGACATCAGAATTCACTATACCCAGGAAGGTTTTTCTTTAAATTAGCATGACCTGATGTATCAGGTTTCGGTAAGTTCAGTTCACACTTATTTGTCCATGGATGATATGCTTGTCCGAACCACTGGATTGATATCAGACTTCGGGTTATATTCAAAGAAAGACAATTGACATTGATGAATAGGAACATTCTTAAATGACGAAATTCTTATACATGCCACCCGGGACAGATTACTGGATTGTTCTAACACATTAAGCCTCGAGAGCCCTCGGGTATCTATAATATCCTGAAAAAAAAAACTTTAAAAAAAATAATAAATAAAATTAATATAAATATGTTGAATATATTTAGACCATTTCAATGGTTGAGGATCGCGGGAATATCTCAACTACTTTCGTGAATATCTCAACCACCTACCCATATACGCATTTTTCAAATCGGGTTAACGTCATAATCCCGAGAAGGAATTTTGCATCCAGAGAAAACAGATCCTGCGAGGAACAGCGACAGTGAAGGGTAAGCTTTTGTTCTCGTTTTATGTTTATTTTACATATAGTCCCGGGCCAGATTCTGGCAAATTCCGGCAACCCCCGACTCCCGGCCACAACCCGAGCCAACCCACACGCATCGGCAATTCTCGACCCCGACGGAGCCATCGAGAACGCCGCTGAAACCCGACGCTGCCGAAGCCGACACTGTCGCCTGATGTCGTCCCTGTTCGCGATTAGATCTGGAATAATCCGACATCGCCTAGCCTCGTCGGAACAACCCCGAAGCTGCCTCGCCTTCGCCAATGGTGCCCCGTCCTCGTCGACCCTTTGTCCAAAACCGATAGGTATTCGGTTGTCCAAGGCCGAATTCGGCCACCGAGCTCGACGACGTCGACATCCTGGACCTCGCCTGAGTTCTCGATGTCGCTTTGTCTCCCACATCGGCCGACGAGACTATATTCGACCTTAGCTGTCTTCGTTGGCCTCGCCGGAGATGTTCTACCATCGGCTGGCAGCCCGTCTTCGTCGATGTCGCGTCTTGTTCTGCTCGGGATCTCCCTGACGAAGGAAGAAAGGGAATGGATTCCCCTTTTGTTAAAGCTTAAGGGTATTTAGTTTTATATAAGTGTGTATTATAATGTACACACATTAATATAAACATTGCTTCGATTAATATGTTAAGATGCTTATGATAATTATATTATTAATGTAGGTGCGATGAATACTGAGCAGCAGGGTTGAGTGTGTGCTGGATTTTGTAACTCTCTGGTTTTAATCATGACAAGGTAACACACATCGTTATCCTAAATTACGTATGCGTGATTTGATTTATGTGATTATGTGATCACATATTTGCATGATAAATAAAAAGAATAAAAATGTGATGTATTTGATTGCCTTGATTTGTTTGCTAAAAGGGTAGCGATGCAAAATATAGAATATTATAGAATTTTAATAACGATTCCTGAATATTGCTTGTTTGTTCTTGACATGTGATATCCTGTGCTAGTGAATTATGTTTATTACAACGAGGTATAAATCCTGAAAATTCAAGTGAACGATACGAAATATAATATGAATTATGAACACCATGATAGTCGTGTGCTATTCATGGATTAATATGATTAATATCATATTTTACGCCTGAATATCCTGAAATATGAATGTCGAAACAAATGTTTACTGTACATGAAAATTAAGTAATAAATTTCATGCTACACGCATGAAATCTCGATAATCTTGTGAACCTTGAAAATCTTGAATCCTATCGTACATGAAATTAATACGGTTAATTTCATGCTACCTGCCTGAAAATTCTGAAAACCTGAACATGAAGACATTCTTGTAAATGACAATAACTGGGAGAGTTACGGGTCCTGAACTAGTTAGGGAGGGATAGAAACCCCTTCGCGTACACGGAGCGGCATCAATTGAAATATAATTGGTGACCGTGTTTGGTTATCATTAACCGTCCTGGGTCGACTGCAGCGACCATCCTGTTTGTTTAATTGTTATTAGTATGACGATACTGATAATATTAAATTCCTGCTATAGCTCCTCCCATGTTATTAACCTGTAAAAATCATAAGAATTATCATGACGTGACAAACCATGTCATTAACCTGTAAAAATCATGAGAATCAATATGGCATGACAGAGTATGTCATTAACATGTAAAAGTCATGAGAATTAATATGACCTGACATGAAATATATATATATACGAGCCTTATAAACCTCAATAAAGGTTATTGATGACGGAAAAAGGATTACCCTGTTTGACTTGAGATATTACCTTGTGTGTAATTTATACGTTTCTGTTTGGCATATGTTTGCTTGGTGTTGTTTGCACTGCATCCTGTTTGCGCATGGGAAACGCATGATATAATAAGAATGCCGGACCCCTGAGATGGACGTGTATCTTGTGTTAATGGGCTTTCGAGCTCACGGTTACGTGTTCATTTCAGGTAATAAAGATTCGAGGAAGGGTCCGTTACTTAGCAAGGATGAATGAATTCGACTTGTTGTAATATTGCTTTTTCTTTCTAGATATTGACTTTCATGTAATACAATACGATGTAAGTTGGATATTTATTTTTAAATCCTATGTTTCTAATACTTAAACCCCTTGTATTCATGTCGCCTTGTTTCGAAGGAAACTTTGGAGCGACGGTTACGCCACGTGTTTAGCAGATATTGAAAAGGAAATCCTGGGACGTTACAGTATCACTCTCAAGATGCTGTAGGCTACATCCTTTTTCATTGTTCTTTTCTTTTTCTTTCTTTCTGTCCCTGATTATACACAATCAGATTACCTGTTGTTAAGCTGCTGAAGCAATCACTTAATGGAATGTTATTATTACCTCCAAGGATTATAACCTGTACAGAACAGGAGTACACGCTTCCAAAAAAATGTCTTACGATTCTTTTATGTTATTTGGACCTCACAAGTATGATTGATATGAAACAGTGCACAGAAATATCCATAAGGTGAAAAAGTTTGACAATAGTTTGTTCGTTGACCCATATTAAAATAATTTTCACATAACCTATTACTATTGCTCAGTTAAATAATCAATTTGGTAAGTTTTTTCTGAGAATTATCAAAAGAATGATAATTCATATTACTATAAGATTGATAATTAAAAACCATATTCAAAAAGAGTAATCTCACCAAAAATATTGTTTTAGTCATTTCTTTTTTTAAACTAAAATCAAACAATAAAAATAAAATTAAATTAAAATATATAATTTTTTAGAAAAATAATAGAACTTCAAGTGACTAAAAATAAAACAAAAATATTGGCACAACGTTACCATCACCGGTAATGAAGCCAAAATTTGATGTATGTCATCGAAAACACATCAAATTAGAACTTATATATACACACTTACACTCTATAAATTTTATTGAATGCAGTGGTGAGAGTAAAGGTCGAATCCTTAAGGGTCATTGTAATATTATTTATCTTATACTTAGTCACAACAAAGGATTATTAAAATTTAGAAAATTTTAAGTTCGAGGGAATTTCAAGTTAAGTGAGTTAAACCTAATTTAACAAACGAATACTAACTAAATTGCAATGAAAATTGAATTAGGTTGTAAACTATCGGAATCTAGCGAAAGAAACTTTCATAATTCTATCTTAACCTACAGATTAATGAGATGATAATTTAGATTTGTTTAATGATTGGTTTGATTACGATATAAGGGTCTCCTGTATTAGATTCTCTAGATTGTTTATTACAATATATATATAATCAACCTAATCAATTAATCTAACATACAAAAAAAGATTGTATATTTCAAAGTAAAAATTGAATTAAACAACAAAACATATCAAACATGAATCTATAGTAAAAGACATTTCTATATTTATTCACATACTAATAGGTTCTAATCATGTTATGATCAAAAGAGAAAGTATCAAACTTGATTAGTTGTTACTTAATGTTGAAAAAGAGAATAATTATTAGTTAGATCAATTCGTAACGTAACCTA
Source organism: Drosera capensis (assembly GCA_001925005.1). Lineage (NCBI taxonomy): Eukaryota > Viridiplantae > Streptophyta > Magnoliopsida > Caryophyllales > Droseraceae > Drosera > Drosera capensis. The sequence continues at coordinate 24,536 of LIEC01011284.1, forward strand.
GATGATCAAACTAAGTGACATTATGTTTTTCTGTAATAAAATTCAAACTTTTAGCATCAATCACATATATAAAATGAATCTGGTTTTAGTTATTCATGCATATAATCTCATAATCCTGACAATTGAAACATGAATCAAATTCAGACATTTTCAGTTTCATCATCCATTTTCAGATGAGTTGGAATGACTATGATGTGATCAAAATTTCCAGGACTGAAAAATGAAGATATCAGCCCATAAACGCGATCCAAGCATTTCAATCAGCCTAGCCCTGGCCCAACAAAAACAGTCATCCACGCATCAACGGCTCCATCACATACCATTTCAACTCTCCCTTCACATCTCACCATCCCACCATGACCACCCCACCTCCGGCCACCGGCAACTACCCTCCCGCCTCCGCCGCCGATCACCGCCCTCACTCCGCCGACTACGCTCCCTACCCAACCCTCAATCCCAACGACGTCGTTCCCCCCTCCGATCCTTTCCTCTCCAACCCTCCCTACTCTCTCCCCACCGGTACTCCCCCGCCTCCTCCACGCGCCGCCGGTGGAGAAGGAGCCACCGCGATGCCAGCGGAGTCGAATCCTTACGTGTCATCTGCTCCCGTGGCGCCTTCGAGCTCCAAGAGTAAGTGTGGATTGGATTTGTGGATTTGTTAGGGTTTGGGTTGGTGGATCGAGGTGATGGATTGATTAATTGTGCGTGGTTGTGTGTGATTGTGTAGATCCGATGGAATCGGTGAAAGGAGTGCTGGAGAAGTGGGGGAAGAAGGCGGCCGACGCGAGCAAGAAGGCTGAGGGACTCGCGTCGGATGTGTGGCAGCATTGTGAGTGTGATTTTGAGATTGAGTTTGGTTCGATTTGATGTTTTGTGTGTTCTGTTGGGAAACGATGTATGATGTGTGTTATGATTGGTGAGATGAAATGCATAGGATTTACGTCTAGAGTAGTGTTCTGTGTGCAGGTCTACATCGTATTGTGAAGAGTTTTCGGTGATTATGATGCAATATGTGGTCAATGACTGATCTGATTGGTTCGCAGCGTAGTCATTGGATTCATGAATCTCGCTTATGCTGATCGTAGTAGGAAGTGGGAACAATAGTATACAAGTACGATTGTGATGTTAAATGTTATGGTGACAAAATGGTTGTTGCATCATGGCTTGCAGTAAGAAGACCTTTGACACTGAAGTTGAAAGTTCGAATGCTTCGAAATACTATAATTCGAATTTATTTCGTGATCTCTGAATGTTTATAATCTGTTTTTTTTTTCCAAGCTGCTTAGTTTCCAAGTGGGAAGGAGAACTTTAAAATCCTTGTTTGCTCGTTTTCCTGTTTTGTATGAATGATTGCTTCCCTGTGACTTGTGATCGCCTGCATTTGGAACTCACTAAGTGTAACTTTTCCGGGGCTTAAGTGAAAACGAGCCCGAATGTTGCTGATGCTGCTGTGGCAAGAATAGCTCAAGGAACCAAGGTACTTACTGAAGGCGGTTACGAAAAGGTATTCAGACAAACATTTGAGACTGTTCCCGAGGAGGTGCTCCAGAAGTCTTATGCTTGCTACCTGTCAACCTCTGCGGGGCCAGTTGTGGGAACTTTGTATTTGTCAACTGTGAAGCTCGCATTTTGTAGTGACAATCCTCTTTCATACAAAGTTGGCGATAAAACTGAATGGAGTTATTATAAGGTTAGTTCTCTTTTTATCATCCAAATGTTTAAGTTTCTTTTCTCTCTCATAGTTGAAATGCTTGAAGTGCATCCCTTCTCACCATTGATGTGCCTTCTGTTAGTGGATACACTTACAAGTGTCTTTGACTCTTTGTGCCATCTCTGCTTGTTACATGAAAAAGATGCATTTTGCTTGTCATCGTCACCTATACACAAGCCTTAAAAAACAAAAACAAAAATTGTTCTCGAGTCCCTCTCTGAAGTTTTGGTGTGGATTGTGATCAGCCTCAGTGCTGTTCTAGATGGCCTTGCTCTCTCAATTTGAATTCAGTTTAGTCTCTTTAACATGTATATCTCTGTGTTCTTTTATCTTCTTCTTTTATTCTTTTTCTTTTTTCTTTTTTATGTTGGGCTGGGGACTCATCTCATCCACAAGAATGGCATCCTTATAACGTACACTGTTCCATGCCGCCCCTTCAGTTGAAATCTTGAATATCGTTCTTTTGCTCTCTTTCCACTGCCCGTCCTTGCCCCCACTCTCTCAAATCTCCTACTCTTCCTCTTTCATTCCCTCCTCTCTTTTCTCTTTTTTGCCAGTTCTACTGTCGGAAATTGCATATGATGTCTAACCCAAAAAAAGGATTTCAATCTAAGTTATTTTAGATTCAGTAAATAGGTTAAAAGTACCATTTCTGCTACGTTGGATTGGGTGATGCTGATGCCATGAAGCATAGAAATAGATTCATCATTATTCATTAGTGTTCTCATTTCATTTTGTTAGTTCGAGTCTTTAATTGATTGTTTGTATCAATATGCAATCCAAATGTTACGCAAAACCCAGGCTGGGAGGGGGTTTAGGTATCTATCTAAATGTGGTTTGGTGGTTGGAAGAGCACTTTTGTGATAGAAACTCAAAACTTGAAGCAAATTCTATAGGATTCTGTCGGCCTACTTCCCTCACATCTCTTTACAAGTGGTGAATGAATTGTGAGCATCCTTCAATCAATTTTAGGAATCTTTAAAATCTGGTTGACTTGTTGAAAGCGCCTTTGTTGAGTGTTATGCGATACACAACCCACAATTTTAAAACAAGTTCGGTTCCATATACAGGAACACATCCTCTTTTAAGTTCGTGAGTGTTATGTGATGTCTTATGGCCTGAAATGAGGGTAGTTGATATTGATGAGTCTTTGTGAAGTATTGTCTGATTCCAAAACATGTACAGGTTCTGAAATTAGAGATACATTTCTCAAAACTGCTCTACAAACAATGTTGTTTGGGGGTGCAAATTGACGTGCGAGCAGCATGCTTCCAAGTTTGTTGGTTGATATGAAGAGCCTTTGTCGAGTTGTGTGCGGTATCATATAGTCAGGTTGCAGCATTGCTGAATGTTGTTTTAATTCAAAGGGAACTGTGGATGATGACTCTGTAAAGAATAGGCTTAAGGAGATTCCAACATAGACTTGGATGACTACTAATTTTATGTGCAAGTCTGGTTTTGAAGTACGCTGAGTAGAGTATATAATGCAATGAAATAAATTGACCGTGTGTGTGCGTTTTGTTGTTGTTGTTGTTGTTGTTGTTGTTGTTGTGTGTGGGTAGGGGGTTCCTTGTGGCACCCCCCTTATCGAACTATTTAACTGGTATAAACTGATGCTCTTATTTTTTATTTTTCTTGTTCTTTTTGGCTTGTCTTGCTCAAGTGTATATGTGCTCTTTATTTAGGAATAATTAAGAAGGCAAGAAGGTGTCTATTGCTACTTGATTGATTCATTGAATTGGAATAGAGGATAATAAGAAGTCTGATGGGAATGACTAAATCCAGAGCAAAGTTTTAGAATAAAAAATAAACTTACCACAAAAAGAAAATTGTTTTGGAATTAGCAATTTTTGCTCTGGATTTGGCCCTACCCAAGTCTGATTTACAATAATATCCGCTCCTAGCATATAAGTGATCCCTTCTCAAGGATCAGGAATCAAGAATTCTGCTGGACAGTGGATGTCTTAACTGAATTGTTTATCTCAACTTTTGATAAGCTTAAATGCTACCTTTTGTGGTTGGGCCAGTAGGATTTTTCTGTAATTGAGCTGAATTAACTTCTGTATGATATAATCTGGTGTCATAAATCTGAGTTTGTCTCTACTGATAGGGTGTGCAAATTAGACGTAACACCTGTTAGGATGTTAAGTCAAATGGTGATATGAGGAATGGCTCTAAAATAAGGGGGAAGAGGGGGCATTAGTAGATATAAAATGCTTAAATGTAGTCAGGCCGTAGAATCCTATGTGATCTTTCCAGTGGTAACCAAGGGATTGTCTTTTTTGTGTTATGCGTGAAGTTTCATATCGAAGGAAGGGTGATTAGAATTTAGATTGTGGTACCACGGGAAAAACCTGAGTGGAGATAAGGGAAGCTGTCGAGATGATTCGAAGTTGGTATTCTATGGTTGCATCTAAAATCTAGTGAAATTGTGCAAATGAAGGGAAAAGGAAGAGTAGAAGGTACTAATCCCGAAAAGTTCCCTTCCCATGTATTCTTATGCGTAGCGTTGTGTCATGCTTGTGGTATTTTTGTTTCTCGTTCACTCCGTCCTTTCAGTTTCTGCTTGTTAATACTTTGACAACGCTGCTTTGTCATTATTTAGTGGTTATTCTGTGAAGTATCTGATGACTACTTTAACTTTGCTATTGCTTGTTCTCTGTACCAGGTGGTTATTCCACTGCATCAGATGAAAGCGGTTAATCCTTCAACGAGCAAAGTCAATCTGGGCGAGAAATATATCCAGATCATCTCTGTGGACAACCACGAGTTCTGGTTCATGGGTTTTGTCAACTATGAAAGTGCTGTAAAAAACCTCCAAGGTGCTTTGCAGTCACAAAGAGTGTGAAGTGTAAAAAACATACTGAATTGAGGTGAGCAACTCTGGATACGAATTTTGTGCATATACAGAACGTTGTGTGTCTTTGTTGTTTTAGTTTCTCAATGTGCTTGGGATAATCATATTTGCATATACAGACTGGAGCTTCTGTCGATATTTTTGTCAAAAGTGTGGTATTTATTGATTAATGTTGTTTATTTGCACTGTGGAGATATGTCTTCGCGTGTAGTGTAAAGAATATGTCGAGCATATATCATATATTGTCCTAAACTGGTATATTTTGCGCTAGGGTTCTTCTTTCTCCTCATCTTTGGAAACCTTGAAATGGATACAAATCCTCAGCGGTTGTTGTCTTTGTTTACTGCTAGTTATGATAAATAGGATCATTCGCACGGATCGGTTTCATGTGTTGGTTAAACCAAACAGATAAAGCCGACTGATTCCAGTTTGGTGATCGTATCCTGGTAAGTGATGAAAAAGCTCATTTGGGTCCTTGGTCTTTGCTGGGAACCATTGGGCTAGATTATATATGTTGTTTGTTACCGCTGAACAAAGGAAGCTCAATTGAGCCGTATATTCTTGTGTCAATTTAATATGGGAAAATCTTTGGTGTTGTAACAACAACCAAATAGCGGTTCGCCAGGGACCAAATGTTGTGGTTCTTGGCTGCTACTGTAACATCGACATCATTCCGGCATAAAAAAAAATAGGGTGTGGCAACAAAATGGAAATAAAGTCGGCAAAAGTTATCGGAGGTTATCAAACGAGTTGTAGGCTCTCAATTATAGGCCAATAAACGTAGGGATTGGAACCCTCTGTCGTTAAAACACTGAACACTCCGCGGTGGAGATTCTAGGCTCTCGGATAAACTAGGCTCGGTATTCATACCCACTTATCCGACAACTGATTTCTTTACGAACCCCATTCTCTTCGGCCTTCGATAAGATCAAAGGGTTGAAAACCGTCGCAGCACCTTCTCTTCAGCCTTTGATAAGATCAAAGGGTTGAAAACCGTCTGACAGCGAAGGTGCTGTGGGCGCGGGAATCCTATAGTTGAGGATTCTACTCTTAAACGTAGAATACGTACGTCCATCAAAACTTCACATAGAAAAGAGAAGGGGCAGCTGTTGTGCTGATGATTGAAGCATGAACGCAAGTAGCTGAATGGGCAAACTGGCCACCCGCTCAAGGGCATGGGAGAAGAGGACCTGTCAGCTGCTATGAATAGTAGAGAATATCTGTTTCCTTGATTCTCCCGCACACTATTACAAAACTATAATACGGCCGGCCGTATAGGTATTTTGTGAATGAAATATCACTAGCTAGAAAGATTGGTGCATCAAACATACTCCAAACCGCTCCATCTACTCTAAGCCATTATAATATATTATTCCATCCGTTTTAATTTATCTACATGTTTTTTTGGGTCTTTTTTAATTTATTTGTAATTATTTTATTTTTATTTTATTTGATAATCAATTTATATTAATATAAGGAAAAATATTTTATGTTGCAAAAGACGTTAATACCATGGTGTAAAGTAAAAAAAAACATCATTTTATAACATCAATGACTTAGATTGTATTTATGAAACTTTGTAAATCAATCTAACAAAAAAAAAAAGAACCATGACATTCGAGATAAAGGATTATGTGGTTTTTTCTTTGCTCGTTGAAATTTTGTTTTTATGACATGAATTATAATAAAAATGATAGTTTTTATCTTCTGTTAACGTTTTTATAATAACGTTTTTATTTTCTTTATTTTGCATAATCTAATGTAAGTGCTCTTATATCTTGTAAAGACGATCATGATGTCTTTCTTTTCCCGTCTCCATGCAGCCAAAGTTTTCAATTGTTATCGCTTTGGGCTTATTTCTAAATTGAAACCTTCTGCATCCCTATTTTCGCTGAAGTCTGACCATTTAGGATGTTTGTTGATACGGGGAAAGATGGGGGGAACATTCGGCATTATGATCACACATGATAGTACAAGAGATATGCCGATATCTTGTTCAATGTTCAAAGAAGCTTATAAGGTTAGTGGGAGGGTGGGGTCCCATAATATGGTGGCAAGAATATGTTAAGCATGAGTGATGATACAACACAGTGAAATTAAAATGATACTGTAACACAAAGACAAGAAAATAGGAAAACAGAAGGCTGCCAAAAAGCAAGGAAGTGGGAAAATCTGAAATCAAAGCAGAGAGCAGTGCAGGCGCTCGCTCATCGGCATTTTTTTGAGTGTTTCAATCTTCTGTCTTCTCCATGATCTCATTTCCTCGACTTGTCAACATCCTTGCTTCCCATACTCCTCTCATCTTTTGCAGTATTTAGGTCAAACAATGATATGTTTATACTATATGCCTGCTTCATGTGCCGTTATAACGGTGGACGACTCCGTCTTATAGATGTTATTATTATAGATGTTATTATCCCGTCCCAAAATAATTACATCATTTTATCATTTTGATACATTTCAAATTTTTTATAACATTTTTATTTTTAGAAAGTATTATGTGGTTACGAATTAAAGAAGATGAAAAGAAAAAGATGGTGTGATTGACCATTGAAATTAAAGGAGAAAAAAATAAATCTAAATTTACGTGTATAAAATAAAAATTGAAATAATTTCAGTACAACGGAGTATATTCTTTAGGTGTTTCACAACTTACGTGTAGAATTTATCAGGGTTATCGTTCACTATGAGAAATCACGTGGTTTTCTGACGACAGTCATCAAACTCGTTTGATTCGGGCGTAAACTTGTAAGAAATGCAACAATACGCCATTGTGCATCCAATACTCATGTGATGATGGTTGCTAACTGATCACTGGTCGATGACAGACCATAGTGGCGATCAGACATGGGATGGCGTCCTCTGTTTTGGATTAAAATATTAATGGGACTTCTAGGGGACTAAGAAATCTCTCCGGAGTAAGAATAAAATCTTTACAGTGATACCTCTCCGGAGTTCTCCCTGAGAACTGTACATTGTACTACTCCGTAAGACACATTGTTGGAAATGTGAGGAATGAATATATGCTGGAAACCTAAGGAGGAGCGAAGGGAAGAAAAACTAATGGTGATGATTTATTTTGTTCGAACCTACATCGAACTTTTTAGCAGTTTTTTTTTATAATTCCGTGTAGCATATGTTCGATTTCAATAAATTTTATAGTTTTCGACGATGTATTCTTGATAGGTGGTGTGGTTTTTCAGTATATGCCGATAACGCAAAATTTCCAGACTTATAATTTGTATACCTTCTTGCGATCAGCGGTTCATCCTTGCAAAACTTAAAGCATATGATCTTAGTAAGGTACGGCAATAGGATATGATATAAGTATGGTGCATCAAGTAAACGTGATTGATTGTCACGTGATAACATTTGAAGCTAATGTATATCTTCACGGTATATCTTAGGTTACTTTAAGCGAGAATAACGGATTCCTTATCCCTAACTCCGGTCGTGCACATTGATTGATGGAGATCACACCATCCTTGTTTCTATAATTTAATAGTCTGTTTGACATCTTAGATGATGATAAAATTGGTTACAAGAGTTTTGTCCTAGTGCCTTTCCATATTAGTAAGAATCCCGCAAAATGAGAAACCACCTTATACGCAGACAAGGTAATTAATCATCATCCTCATGTGCTAGCTGTCTATACTCATGAATACCATGAAACAAAATTTTTCAAGAGTGAAAAATAGATATAATATTGTAGAAAAATTTAATACAATCAATGATTATAAATCTATAACTAATGCAATAAAAAAAAACATCATTTTATATTTTCTAACACTCACATTTAGGACCAAGCATGAATGCTTATATATATGCTGGTCATCCTAACTCATATTTGCATTAACAATCAACCTCAAATCCTCATCCTTCTCCTAACACTTGATCATACACAAACATACACAGATCACCAAAATCATCAAACAAACTATAAGCATAATGAACTTTGACCACGGCCACAACCACGACGAGAACCATGAGGAGGAGGAAGACGACGACGACGACAGCACCCTTGCCCCAACACCACTGAACTATGACACAACAGGAGCTCACCCGCCTCCTCGCGCACCGCTGTCAGCTACACCAGCAGCTGAATCCAAAAAAATCATGGCCACAAAGTATAGGGAATGCTTGAAGAACCACGCCGTCAGCATCGGCGGTCATGCCATGGATGGTTGTGGCGAGTTCATGCCAGCAGGGGACGATGGCACCCTGGAGGCCCTCAAGTGCACCGCCTGTGGTTGCCACCGCAACTTCCATCGTCGGGACACCGATGATGAGGGAGATCGAAATCAGCACTCTGTCTCCCATGTAGCGGGTGGCAGCGCCGCGTTTTATAAAAACGCGCTACCACTTTACTATCACCGTGGGCCCCCACCACTCCACGTGGGGACGCCAAGTGGTGGAGGTGGTATCATGGTCTCTGCAACATCTCCTGTTGCTGTTGCAGGGTCCCACCATCATCTCCACCAGAGACCATTGGCTCTGCTGTCCCCACCCTATTGCAGGGACGAGACGGAAGAGGATCTATCTCGTCCCAGCAGTAGTGGAGGCGGTTCTGGTTTGAGAAAGAAGAGGTTTCGGACAAAGTTCAATCAGGAGCAGAAGGAGAAGATGACAGGATTTGCGGAGAGGGTTGGGTGGAAGATCCAGAAGAACGACGAGGCAGAGGTCGAGAGGTTCTGCGAGGAGGTGAAGGTGAAGCGGCAGGTGCTCAAGGTTTGGATGCACAATAACAAACACACCATTGGTAAAATCCTCTAGAATAAAAATGAAGTAAAACAATGAGTTTTAATTATAACCAAAAAAAGAGCCAGTGAATTTATTTCAAATCGTTTTGTCTGTTGATTTCTTTTTAGTCTTCTTCTTAATGTGATTATTTTTCTTAATGTGATTATTTGGTTGTTTTTTATTTGTATGGATTATAAATTAAGATGTCATGTGAAATGTTTAGTTATGATGATCGTCCAAGTTAATTTAGACGTGGTCAGCATGCAAAGCTCCATGCAGTTATTTCAATTTATTCATCGCCAAACAGCGGCGCCATGCATTAATTATGGCGATCAGCACACCATTGCAAATCCTATTTCGTTCTTTATCTGTTCAATTTGGCAGTTCTTACTCAAAAGGAAATCCTTGGGATTTTGATCAACCAAATAATCTGTAAATCTGAAACATCTTTTAAACTACATTTCGCTGACGGACTTCAATTTGATAGTTTGTAACGAAGAGAATGATGCTTCTGTTAGCCTCGCTGGTGGTTAGCAGTGGAGCGAGAATGGTGGGAAGTGAAAGTCCCTCCCATTTTTTCTTTTTTCTTTACAATGCACTCACACACCACACACTGGTTTCTACTGGAAACTATATAGCACACACTACACTTACCTAATACAAAACACGTGGTCATTTATTTCTCGACGCGAGGATTACCGACTCACAACTCCTTCCGTCCCAACGAAATTACAAGTCGACTTGTGGGATAATAAAAGTTTCAGTAAAAGAAAATGTCGTAGAGTAAGATTAGCAGGCAGGGCAGCAGGATCAGCTAGCAACATGAGTACTGAGTATGCAACAGAGTGCGATGGCATTGAAGTTATAGTACCACCTGCAGCAATTTTACATGGGCGGAGAATCTCTGCCCATGCTGCCCTGCGGCCCTGCCTGGTGATACAGTTGATTCAGACTAGTGGCGAGGTGCTGTGGTGGTGATAACTATGGACCGTATCACCTGCCATGAATCCAAGACGCATATACTCCTTCCCGTCCCTCGACAAAACGACGCATCCGATCTGGTCGGATTTCTTTGATAAATTTTGATGGGCATGACGGGATGATCGGACATACATTGGATAAAGTTTGTGTTTTGCATGTGATGTTACGAAGAAACAGATTGTTAGGGAGATAAGTGTAACATCGAATCTAGTTAAGATACGTGTTAATGGTGTCAAGGTTATCATGGATCAGATACACAAGATTGGGCCGTATATCCAAAAGGAAAATAGAATAGTCCACTAAGCTCAAGAGGCCCAAAAGCAAGCCCACAGGAAAGTACAGTCTAACACCAGGAAATAGAGCCTCTCCTATTGTATCTACGAGGCCTCCATTTGTAATTAGGTTTTTGTATAGGCAATCGACACATTGATCGAACAATTTTGAGTAGCAGACGTTGGATTCGGTTGGGCCTGTTGATCAACACATCAATCACGAACTTGGCCCAACCCAAAATTTAGTTAGAGCAATCTGTAAAGAAGGCCAATGGGGCCCAATCATCTTCTCCATTGCCGGCTACTATTCATTTACTATGCGATTAAATGTCGATAAAAAAAAAATATCATTTTGTACGTGATTCATTAAACAACATTATCAAAATATAACACACGAAATAATAAGACGATGCATTAAACTTGCTCTAACTGGAGTCTGGAGCTAGCTGTTGTGTGTAAGGTATGGAAGGATATCAAATTTATATTCGATGCAAAAGGATATTTTGTGATCCGCATCTCTTGATCAGTTGAATTTGTAATTAAAGTCGGCCAAATAAATTATTTACTGCAATAGTTGGCACGTTTGATACGAAATATCTGGTGCAAAATCAAGATCTGCACAAACTAATTCATGGTAAGTATATTTCTTCTCATTTACAGAATCTGTAACAGAAACTACCCTTTAAATTGTAACTGAAGCAACGAATCCAAAATGGCATCCTACACAAACATTAGCGCGTGAAACAACGAGCAGGTTCAGCGCGTGCGCAGTTCCCCCAGTGCGTTTGCTATCTGGAGCACGTGCTTTACACGCGTGATCGTACCGTGAACCGTTTTTCATATGCTCGGAAACTAACAGCAGAGACCCCGATGTGGGTTCTTGGGAATATCCGATGAGGTTCACCCTCCTAGGAGACCGGAATCTCGAGAGGATCTCGCGCTCATTCGAATGATGTGTACTTTTGGTCGAGGATGGCGAGGTAGACGGAGCCGTGTCTGCCTCTTCCGATGAGGCGGTGTGGGGAAAAGTGGTCCGTGGCGGAGTCGAGCTCCAAAAAGTCGAAGCGTCCACGAGATGAATCGTCTTGGACTCTTGGGTTATGTTTTGTTGGATAATGTGCAAATATTGGAATTGTCAAAGTCAAGGTTCATGAATTAATTCGTTCATGAACTAATTCCATGCATGAATTAGTTAATTCTCTTAATAAAGTCATTCAATGAATCCATTGAATGTAGGATAAGAATATGGATTATTCTTAGCCAATGTCAAGTATAAATATCAATGAGATGTATGTCAATGATCACTACTTGAGAAATAAAAAATAGAAAACTTTCCTTTCCTCCATTATTCTTAAGTCTTCAGTACCAACATTTGGTATCAGAGCAATGGTTAATTCAGCTTTCACAAATGTCCAACCACCCATCTTTGATGGAAAAAACTACGAGTTTTGGTCCGTGAAAATGGAGTCTCTCTTTCGAGCGTTGAAGGTTGAAGATCTAATCCAAAATGGTGTCGGGGAAGCTGAATCGTCTTCAAGCAAAAATAAAGAACACGAAGACAAAATGACAAATGATGCGAGTACACTAAGTCTCATTCAAAGAGCCTTGGCGGATTCTATTTTCTCAAAAATCATGAGAGCAAAAACAGCAAAGGAGGCATGGGATACTCTCAAACAAGAGTATCAAGGAGATGTGAAGGTAAGAACCAAAATTCTTCAATCTCTTCGTAGAGATTTGGAGAACGTCAAAATGAAGGAAAATGAGAAGTTGGAGGAGTTCTCCACTAGACTCATCGAGTTGGTGAACTAAATGAGAAGCTATGGTGATGGTATTGAAGACAAAAGAGTGATAGAGAAAATTTTGATCACTCTACCTCCAAAGTTCGATCCTATTGTTGCTGTGATTGAAGAAACTCGTGATCTCACCAAGCTATCCATTGAAGAATTGATGGGGTCCTTGAAATCTTTTGAGCAAAGACTAAACCGTCGCTCCGAAGATTCTCTTGAGAGTGCCTTCCAAGCAAAAGTTTTTGTTTCATCAAGTAGTGATTCGTCTAGATGTAGACGAGGCGGAAGAGGAAGTGCACGAGGGCACAAGAGGTCGTGGAAGAGGCAATAGCGGACGACGTGGTAATGGAGAAACTTCGCTTTTCTGCAATGTGTGCAAGAGAACTAATCACGAGGAAAAGGACTGTTGGTTTAAGGGAAAGCCACAGTGTCATAAGTGCAGAAAGTTCGGACATGTGCAAAACGATTGCAGATTGAAGGAAGAAGAACAAGCAAGTTTCATGGAAGAGAAAGAAGCCGAACCATATCTTTTCTACATGTGCCAGAAAGTTTCACTTCAGAAGAACGAAGTTTGAAATTTGGACAGCGGTTGTAGCAACCATATGACGGGAAATAAGGATGCATTTATGAGCATGGACACCGCTTACAATTCTAAAGTTTACTTGGGAAACGGAGAAGCCGAGGAAATTGCAGGAAAGGGCAGCATTGGAGTTGAAACGAAGGAGGGAAACAAGGTAATTCAAGATGTTTACTATGTTCCAAAGTTGGCTGAAAATTTGCTCAGTGTCGGACAACTTTTGGAGCACAATTATATACTCCATTTTGAAGATCGGGAGTGCAAAATTTATGACAAACAACGGAGATTAGTTGCTGCAGTAAAAATGAACAAAAACAGGTGTTTTCCTCTCTCCTTGGATTATTCAAAGCAAGTCGCTCAAATTGCCAAAACTGGTGATACCTCGAGACTTTGGCATAAGCGGTACGGTCATCTAAATTTTGGAGCACTTAATATACTTTTCAAGAAGAAGATGGTGTATGGGTTGCCGTCTACTGAAGAAAATCAGAAAGTGTGCAAAGGATGTGCTCTTGGAAAGCATCACCGTAAGCCATTTCCAAAAAGTGTCGCATGGAGGGCAAAAGAAAAGCTCGAGTTGGTGCATACTGACGTGTGTGGGCCAATGACAACCCTTTGCAATTCGCAGAACAGGTACTTTATTTTATTTATAGATGATTTTACCCGAATGACTTGGGTATATTTCATGAGAGAAAGGTCGGAAGTGTTTGGAGTTTTTAAGAAATTTAAAGTACTTGTTGAGAAGCAAAGTGGCAGGTTTATTAAAGTTCTGCAAAGTGACAGAGGAACAGAGTATAACTCCAATGAATTCAAGAAATTTTGCGAAGATCAAGGTGTTGAGAGACAACTCACAGTTGGATACACACCGCAGCAAAATGGAGTTTCCGAGAGGATGAACCAAACAATAGTGGAGATGGCAAAGTCGATGTTACATGGAAGTAATGTGCCCAAGAGATTTTGGGCAGAGGCTATTAATACGGCTGTATACTTGAGAAATCGTTGTCCCACAAAAGCTGTATTGGACCGTACGCCTTTTGAAGCTTGGAGCGAAAGGAAGCCATCGGTGAATCACTTCAAAGTTTTTAGGAGCATATGTTATGCTCATGTTCCGAAAGAGCGTCGGAGGAAGCTTGACGAAGCAAGTGAAAAATGCATTTTCGTGGGATATAGCTCTGTTTCTAAGGGTTATAGACTCTACAATTTGAAGACTAATAAAATCATTATTAGTCGAGATGTCTTATTTGATGAAGGAGCTGCTTGGAATTGGGAAGAAGAGAAAGTTAATGAAGAACCAATTTCCGTGCCATTTTTTCAGTCTCAAGAAGTCCCTAATTCAGTTGGCGGAGATGAAGAAGCGGAAGATTCAAGTTCCAACAGTGAAGATTCTGATTCACCTAGTTCAACGCCAATAAAGATGCGAAGATTGAGCGATGTGTATGCTCGCTGCAATTTTCACATCGAGGAGCCTGAAAACTTTGAAGAAGCATTTCAAAAGGATGCTTGGAGGAAAGCAATGCTAGAAGAAATTATTATGATCGAGAAGAATCAAACGTGGGAGCTCGTTGACAAGCCAAAGAATAAAGAAGTAATCGGGGTAAAATGGATTTACAAAGTAAAACATAATCCGGATGGTTCGGTGCAAAAGAACAAAGCGAGATTGGTTGCGAAAGGCTACTCACAGCGGCACGGAATTGATTTTGAAGAGACGTTTGCTCCAGTTGCACGTTTGGATACTATTCGGGCTTTAATTTCTCTTGCAGCTAAGAAGAGATGGAAATTGTTTCAACTTGATGTGAAGTCTGCCTTCTTGAATGGAGAGCTCAAGGAGGAGGTATTTGTTGAGCAACCACAAGGGTTTGTGGTTGAAGGGAAAGAAGATAAAGTGTACAAGTTGAAGAAAGCACTTTATGGGCTAAAACAAGCTCCTCGAGCTTGGTATAGTCACATTGATCAATACTTCTTGGAGAAGAAGTTCGTGAAGAGTAAGAATGAGCCCACTTTATATGTCAAGCACGGAGGAAATTCTGGAGATATTCTAATTATAGCACTTTATGTTGATGATTTGGTGTTCACTGGAAGCAATGAGAAGATGATAGCTGAATTTAAAAGTGATATGATGAAAAGGTATGAGATGAATGATTTGGGAGTTTTGCATCATTTTCTCGGTATTGAAATTCATCAAGCGGATGATGGAGTTTTTATTTCTCAAAAGAAATATGCCGAGAAAACATTGAAAAAATTCAACATGCTCGGGTGTAAACCCGTAGACACTCCACTTGTTGCTAGTGAGAAGCTGATGAAAGAAGATGGCAGCAAGAAAGCAGATGCAAGTTTGTACAGGAGTTTGATTGGGAACCTGCTTTATCTCACTGCAAGAAAGCACCTCAGGTTACGTGTTTTCTCTTGCTATAAGAGAATCCAGGGATTTGACAAAGATGACCCTAGCTCAACTATATGGGGTGTTGCACACCTACAATCTAGAAGTTGAGCAAAAGAAACAGATTGATGATGCAAGAAGAAAAACACTAGCTTTCAAGGCACAAGAAAAAGTGTTGAGATCTGTGGCAGAAGAGGAAAACAGTGGCACCTCGTCTGCAAGTGAAGAGGATCCATTAGACGAACTGGCACTCATGGGAAAGAAGTTCAAAAAGCTATTCAAGAAGAGAAACTTCAAAAAGAACTTTCCCTCAAAGACCAAAGATGTTGAACCAGTAAGTTCTCTTGACTTGACTACATTGGTCACCAAGGAAAGACTGGACTAAGTTCTCGATTATCATTTGATATCGAGTGTCTGAACCAGTATAAACTCTGTGTCAATTTACTACTTTCATTTTAGTGATTTTAGAACTGCTCCTGATAAAATATCATAGCCGAAATAGGTAGTCTGGTCCAGCTCCTTTGAGGTTGAGGAGTAGAGATCTTACTTTGCATTACAGATCTCTTGAGAATATTGTTCCTTTTCAGAGTTGTTGGTGCAGCTGAGTTATTTCTACTCTGCATGGTTTGTGCAGTAGAATGTTGCACATATTTTGCAATATAGGCTTTCTTCGTCTGCACCTCTGCTGCAATAGATATATTCTTTTTCTGCAGGACTTTTGCATTGGTTTGCTTGCCTTTCTTGATGATTACCTTTTTATCCTTATTATTATTTAACCAATAATTGTATCCTATCCCAGTTTTATAATGGGAGTATTGACCTACATTGATTAGTTTTTGTCGATCTAAGGTCTTGCCATTCCAGACATCTACCTGCTTTTGAAGCTTAGTGTTTCTCAAGGTAAGTGTTTCCACCACTCCATTGAGAAGTATCACTTTTTCATCAGCTTCTTTCAGATTATCTTGAGCATTGATTAGACTATTTTTAGTCTCTTCATTTAAATTGCATTTCTCTTTGAGAGTTGTAATTTGCTTAAGATTTTCTTTATTTTCTTTTAGAAGATAAATAAAGCTTTCAGAGGTTTCTTGAAGTTCTTCCTTCAATTCCTCTGTAGTAGCTTCTCAGTCAGAAAGATCAAATACCTGTTTTTGTTCTTCTTCTTTTGCCATGAGGCATAGCTGAGCATTTGACATAATATCTTCATCATCAGAGTCTGTATCGCTCCATGTCTTTACAGCATATGCCTTGCCTCTTTCCTTCTTCCCAGGGGGCGACTTTGTTGTGGTCCTTTTTAAACCTTGGTGCAGACGAGTCTTGAAATGGTCGCCTGCACTGAACAACAAAGTGTCCTGGTTTGCCACAGTTGTAGCAGATTTCCTTGTGTGTATCTTTGGTTTTTGAGGGAAAGTTCTTTTTGAAGGTTCTCTTTTTGAAAAGCTTCTTCAACTTCTTTTCCATCAGCGTCAGTTCCTTTGATAGATCTTCTTCACTTGTAGAGGAGGTGTCACTTTTTTCCTCTTTTACCATGGATTTCAAAACTCTCTCTTGAGCTTTGAAAGCTAAGGTTTTCTTTCTTGCATTATCAATCTGCTTCTTCTACACAACTTCAAGATTATAAGTATGTAGAACACCATAAAGAGTAGCTAGGGACATCTTTGTTAGATCTCTGGATTCTCTTATTGCAGTTGTCTTTGTATTCCAGATCTCACCAAGAGATCTTACAAACTTAAGATTGACTTCCTTATTTTCGAAAGTTTTTCCCAAGGTTTTGAGATTGTTGATGAGAATGTTGAATCTCTCAAAGAAGGTTGTCAGATCTTCATCAGATCTCATTGAGACCAGCTCGTATCGTTGTATCAATACATCCTTTTTGTTATCTCTAATCTCATTAGTTCCTTCGTTTCTTAGCATTAGAGCTTCCCATGCTTCATTTGCTGTCTTGGTATGAACTATAATTTCAAACATGTTGTCATCTAGGGATTTGAAGATTTGATTTAGAGCTTTTCGCCCAACCATCTCCAGATCCCAATCTTCTCTGGTCCAGAGGGATTTTGGCCATTGAACTTCTCTTGATGAGTCCTTTGGATCTGGCATCATTGGGATATTTGGTCCATCCAGGACAATATCTTGCATCCTCTCATCAATGGAGTTGAGATGTGCAAGCATTCTCAGCTTCCAGTGGTTGAACTTGTCGAAAGAGTAAGTTAGGGATTCTCCAATGTTAGGACATCTAGGAAACTTTGGTGGTACCATTTAGTCTGCACCTAGTCTCTGTTGCGACCTTAGTCTGTACTTAGATCTGACTCATTTTATGCCTTGCAATGTTGGTCCTCGTCTGCAAGCTCAGTCCTTCATCTTGAGGCCTTTGAGTTCCTTTGTTGATCATGAATGTACTAGTTGTTTATCCAAAGTCCTTTGTAATAGTCTGCATTTGGTGGCTTTCACGATCTTGATTCATCTGCATCCGTCTGCTCACTGACATCTGACCTAGACTGCAACTATCTACTTGACTTTTAGCATAAACACTCTAACTACTTCATAACTAATACATCTAAGTTTTGTTATATCAATTTCTATACAAATGAAGGGATTGCACATTTCTGTCACACATCATTTTCTAAGTTAATTACTTTATAAGCACATCATTTTCTAAGTTAATTGCTTTATAAGCACATCATTTTTTAAGTTAATTACTTCCTAAGTACATTATTTTTTAATTTAATGAGTTCCTAAATTATTTCTCTAATTTAATTGTTTACTATTTTAATTATTTCATAATTTAACTACTCTCTAATCTTACTTAATCTAACAATTTCCTAACCTAACCACTTCTTAAATTATTTCTTAATCTAACTACTTCATAAATTATTTCCTAATCTAATTGCTTTGTAAATTATTTCCTACTTCATACATTAACTACTATATTAACTAAACATATTAAAAGCATATGAAATTTTAGGATTACCTTCACTGAAATTAATCCTCCTATAACTTTTGTAACAATTTCACCGTCGCATCAGCTTTTTAACTAAAATTTCAAATTTTAAAAATTTCAATATAATATTTTAAAATTATATTGAAATTTTAGATATTTAAAATTGAAAAGAAATGAGGGGAGGAATGTCATTTTATAGAGGGAAAGGAGAAACTCCTTGCGCCTCGGTCGATGTGGGTTTCATTCCAAGCAAAGACGCTTTGTGCCTTCATTCCAACTAAAAGCGGAGGACAGTTTCTTTTAGAAATGACGCACTGCGTCTTCTCTCACTATATTTTGAAAAAAAAAATATTTTGATAATTAATTAGTTTGTAATTCTATTTTGATAATTTTGTTTATAAAAAGATCTAAAAATATAAATGCCTCGCAAGAATGGTGTGCACAGAATATCTATCCCCTTTTTGTGCCTGTCGCAATAAATTGTCCACTTCTTAAATTTAGTGAGAACTTTGGACAATTTCATGCAAAATCAGATATACATACATCACCACTTTGTTTTTTCTCAAAGGTTGTCAAACACCCTACAACGTGACGTCCATGCTTAGTGATGGTTACATATGAATGATTCATCAATGGTAAAAGCAGATTTATGAATAGATAATTCGTCATAATCTAGTTGAAAAATAGGCTAAGGTGTGGCCATTATATATTCGATCGACCGCTATTATATCCCAAAATCTAAAGGATCGTTTGATATTCACTGTCAAATGCCCGAAAGAAAGAACAAATGAGAAATATAATCAGTTTGTCAAACGTTTGAAATGTTGAATGTTGACAAACTGATCCAATATTGAATGATTCTTTCTCAAGGAAATCGTCAGTTGATGTCTATTAGCATAAGATAATGGTTAGGCTGCCTGGGTTAAAGGAGTAATTGTCAAACCATTTCACATGTATATTATTCATTTTGGTGGGTTATCAACCATCCGGACCAATTTAAAACGGATTTTGATAATTAGGATTTATTATTCATTTTACAAACAATCAACTCATCTTTCACACTATCCTTAATGTAGGATACTAATTATTCCATTCATTTTATATTACATACAACAATCTTAATTATTCAACTATTCGATATATATTATGTGGAGTTTTTTTTATCGTTTTAATGACACATGAAAAATGATGTCAGTAATATCAAATTAAAATATATAACTTAAAATATTATTAATATCTTAATATAATTTTTCAAAAAATAATATTGATCATCCTAGATGTAAGACAAATTTCGTCTCAAATATATTTTTTAAATTGTTAAAAAAAATTCGAAAAAAAAAAATACGTGGAACAACAACCAAGTTAAACCAAAATAAGGAGTACATAATTTCTGATGTCAATTCCACCTGTACGATCAAGAATCTATGAGTGGATAAACCGCGTGAAATGAATTCCCACACAAACCGTGTGGCCCAATTCTGCCTCCTCGTCCTCACTCCGAGTCTCCTACACCAACCTTCTAAACTTCCTCAAACTCATCACATTTTTCCAACTTATTCAACAAAACATAAAACACAGAGATCAAACTAATTCTGATGTTGATAAGCAGCAGCAGCAGCAGGGGAGCTAATTTCGAGTGCTGTATGTGTGGTGATCATGGCCTCTCTTCTCACCTCTTTCGCTGCAAAATCTGCCAATTCAGATCCCAACACAGGTACGTATAAGTATTTCGTTCCATCGCAAAGAACTATCATTGTTTCACTATAAATCACGTAACTGAGCTTCATTTATAAAACAGCGGATTCGACCACGTACATGTACATATCGCTGTTCTCAGACCACCCTGTACTGGAAGGAAACTCGTATTCGTGGTGTTGTTGTCGATGATTTAGTCGGATTCATCAAATTGATTAATCATTTCTCATTGATGAATTTTATTTTTCTTGTCGGGGAATCATCCTTATCTCTCAATAAAGCGTTCAACCAACTCTTTCAAAAAGAGAAGAGGTCAATGGATCAAAACCTGTTGTGGGCTGAGCCCATAAAACGAAATTTATTTTAAAAGACCCTTCGGATTTACGCGTTATTCGACGAAAGAAAAATCGTTTTTTCTTTAAAGAAAAATTTTGACCAAAGGTTTAAAGAAAAACTTTACCTTTCGTGTCGTTGTTCGGGATCAGAGTTCATTCATGGTTCCCTTTCTTCTCTTATTCAGTTACTGTAGCAATCTGTATCCCAAGGCAGAGACATACAGAGTCTGCAACTGGTGCTTGATCGAGGCGGCTGGCAACAACGATCACAAAAAAACGACCTCGAACTCGACCAACCTGTCCCCGTGCACTGCCCGCAGTGAGGGTGACAACAAGGGGAATCATGGCACGAGGCAGGTCGACGCTCTAGTTAAGAAGAAAAAGTCACCTGTTGGGTCGACTAGCGGTGGTTTGAAGCAGAAGACGACGACTGTGGTGGCCGGAAACTGTGGGAAAGGTGATGGAATGATGAGGATGCTTCGGAGGACACAGTCGGACGTGGCTGCAAAGAGGGACGGGATGGCGAATACTGCTGTTGTGGTGAATAGAGTGTTTAGAGGGAAAGTTAGGAGGTATAAGCTATTAAATGAAGTCACAAGTTGATTAGTTACTGTCAAGTTAGTTAAAAGGTAAATCAGGAAATAATTAGAACATGTAATGCCTGCAGTAAGCGGATTTTTTTATAAATAAAATTCTTAAATAGGATTGTAAAAAAATTTATTCCTAAATTAGGATCTTTTAACATTGATAAAAAAATAAAAAAAAACACATTATGTCTAAGAAAGGAAAAAACGCAGACCGTCTTTGGTAGACTTAACCACGTAGGGCGATTTTAATTTAGGAGATGCAGCGCATCTTTATCTTTAACAAAGGGGCTGGGCGCGCCTTTAAGGTGCTATGAATTAAGGTAAGGCCTCATATGGATGCTTAGATTTGGAAATACTGACACATGCAAGTGCCCCCACAGCTCTTTTATGATTATTTAACACTTAATTACCAAATATTTTATGAAATAATTGTTCAACAATTATTTTATTTAACAATAACATTTTAAAATTATTCTATTTACAAAAAAAGAAAAAATGATTATTTCTTATATTATATATTAAATCACATAATCACAGCAATTTCTATATCATGTAAGAACCCTAATCGCTGTTTATAATGGGTTTTTTAGAGGAATAGATAAAATTATAGTTAAATTAATTTATATATTTTATTTAATAATATTATTTTTTAAATATTTTGATATCGGTGTTTTATTATATATAATTGTGAAAATTTTCATATGGCACCACTTTTACATCCAGAACAAAGGCCATTTCTATGGTGTAGCAACGAGCAATTGAGTATGGGTTTTCTGAAGAGAAAGTGCTATCTTGCTCTCAAGAGTCTAAGAATTCTTTGTTCGATAAAAAAGACAACCATGGTGATTAGAAACACAGCGCCAAGGGTTATTCTAGAACTGCGAACAAAAACAGGTAGCCAATTGTCTTGTAGGATAAGCTACCGGGTGTTGTTGGCAATATCAATCTAAGGTCACTTGGAGATGCCAAAGGTTCCCACCGAAAAAATGGATGTCACTGCATACAGATTTAACACTGCCAAGACAGATAGAGTTCTCCGGCCTTACCATGCGGATGCAAGGCCGGAGACATCATGTCAAAGAAAATAAAAGCCAGAACCAGCATTAGATGAAAGCAAAGTCATAGCATAAGCTACTCGACATCTCGCTCTCTCCAATAAAGACCGACTCGAAACTGATGACATACCTATATGGCCCAAAATAAGTGGCTTGGATTATGTCAGTTGCTACATTATACACAAGCATAGGTTCAACCTCGCTCCCACATCATCCACAACTTCATTGCATGCTTCAATTCTGCAGTAATAAGCAGCTGATCCAAGCATTTTCTGCAACTCTGGAGCTGATTCCTGCAAGTTAGAAGCTGTCAGACTGTGATACTGCATGAGACATCTCAAGCGTGGAACTAGCTCACTGGACTAACATTCACAAAAAAGTACATCGAAATACGAAATGAGTTTCCCATAAACCTCGGGCATAACTGAAGTATAAACCTGACATCTTGTGGAGGTCTTCGCGGAGGAATTACTTTCCATGACAGCAGCACTTGGTGGACACAGTTGCATGCTGTTAAGCACAGGAGAGAAGCTCCAAAGGTTTCGTAACATCTCCCACCGTACATTGCATAGCGTGTCCACCAACAAAGCATTGCAAGAAAACACATAGTAACATGAGAATTTACAATCTGATCAATACTCATATGCCATCTTAATTATTACTCTTAAGCTAGTCCTCAATCCGTATCAAGAGCAAACATGCATCGTGATGTTTTAATAGTTGTTGCTTGCTTCTTCTTTTTTTCTTAATCACACATTTCTTAGCTATATTATATCAAGTTATATTTTATATTTAGACAATGCATCTTCTTAATCTTCTTATTGTACAAATTATAAATGTCTGTTAAGATGAATCGAAACGGTGAAATTTTCATGATTGGCTTACCATGAACTATGCAGCAAATCAGAAAAGATGAAAAAAGTAGGATATTTTTGTTGAGGAACACCAATTCTACGAAAAACACAATAAAATGGTAGACAACCACAATATTATGAGAATCTCAATATCAGAAACGTGGATTGGCTCACCATAAAGCAAGTGCCGATCAACAAATGAGCTTTGCAAGATTTGAAGTTGTAACCTAATCTTATGCCTAATGTGATACTATGCAGTTCTTGCTGAGAAACTAACTGAAGAAAAAGCTCGAGTCAATGTAGAAAACTCAAGATATTATTAGGATCCAAATAATACCAATTAAAAACAGATGCAAGACAAAAGAGCTCAAAGATGGACGACGAAGTAAATCACAAAATTCAAAGCATAAGCTGCATGTAGGTATGAGGTTTCTTTTCACCTTGCATCTCTTGGCCAATCAAGGCCATTCCCCAGATTGAGATAGAAGAGAGAAAACCTTGCCATTACAAGACAATACGAGAGAGGA
>LIEC01011284.1:47927-70681 GCA_001925005.1 Drosera capensis
GAGAGAGAATTTAACACTGAGATAATCTCCCTATCATAAGGGATTTAACAGAACAGGCTGAAAAATGAGGAATGAAAAAAAAAAAAAGAGACAGAAACTTAGAAAAAATTAAAAAGAATAAGGTAGTGGATTCACTGGAACATTGTGACATTCAAGATGAGAAGACCCAACAGGGGGAAAAGACTCACCTTCATGGAAGTCACGTCGTCTCAATGCGCCATTCTTTCAGTAGCACTCAAAATGACATTTGTACCCAACTTCAACCTGCTAAAACCGAGACAAGTGAAACAAAGAATACAACTTCGAGCTGTTAGTACCATGCATTTCCAGCTTCATGTGTTCTTCAAATCATCAGCGCTAAAAATTTAAGAACAGAAACCAAGGATCTTACAGGAAGTTCCTTGACTCTTCTAGCATGACACTGAAAATGGTTAGGTGGAGTAACAACAGTTTCTTCAGTTCTCTCTCTCTCTCCCATTTAATCTGAGAATATGATTACATACTCGGGCCTAAAAAGTATAGAAGCCACATGTGAACTTGAAATACAATTGAATATTTGATACATTTTGATATGGCTTGGTACCTCTGCATCGCAGCTCCAGATGCAACCAGCTAATTCGAGGGGTCTCAGGGATAAACTTTGTACAAAGTATGTTGGCAGGATAGCAAGTATCAATACAATGCATACGTCCCCATATGTTGATCTGCATATATTAAGAATGCCAGAAATCAAGCAAAGGAAACACAAAACCATGGGACTTGTGATTCCACCAAAACTAAAGCAACTTTTCCCTACAACACAGAGGAATCATAATCCATATATTGTCATGGATGCGCAGTAATATTCATGCCTGTGATAGCAGAATCTTGTGTCGAAAAGTGCATTGCTGGCAAAGAATTAGAACATCTTAAACATAAATTTCTACTCTCAAGTTCGCCAATGTACCATGGATAGTTTCCTAAGACAAAGAATGCATGTTAACTTAATTAATTGGTATAGAGAAAAGATCCAATATCAATGAAAAAGAGCCAAATGGTCCAATCCTTGAAGTTTGAATATACCGATTTTTGAAGTAGCAAAAAATGAAATACAGCTATAAGGTGTCCTTTTTACGTCTAACCTGTTCAGCAATCCATTCTGCCGACAACTAATTCTTATGAGGGAAAGCAGACAACATTCTGTGCCTCTTAACATACCCCATCGCACAGATGCCTTTATTATGATGGAGGGTGAAGAACACCCTAACTTATCTCATAACAAGTGCTAAATGCATGAGAGTACAGACTTATGACATCTGAAAAGCCTATTGTGGTATCATGTTGAGGAGCTAACTTTATCAAAGCTCAAGCGTCTGACAAAATCCAGAAACATATTAAATTGACACTCCCACTCATGAGAGAATATGAGATTGCTATATGCTAATGAAGAATATGTTAACACAACTTGAGTGTCTGGAGAAGAGGCATTCAAAAGTTCCAAAAAAAAAAAAAAAAAAAAACAAGAGCAGACCTGAAAGATAAGCTCATTTGTAAGACAACAGCATCAGCAACAGTTGGCTGATAAAAGGCGACCAGGTCCCCAGAAATATACCTCAATCTTCAGCCTGCCAAAGCCATCATATCTGACTGGTCATCTGATGACGAGTATACTACGAAAGAACCATTCTTAATATATCCTTCCAACGATAGATGATATATTTTATCTACTTGGATCCCTTTATCAAATCCTTCAACAAGCAATATGAGTAAAGAAGTGTCGGATACTAATCCCAAATCCCACATCTCAATCAAAAGAGGAAAAACTGCTTGACAAGATCCACATTTGAACATCAAATCCCCAATTTTCATGCATATTCTAAAATCCAACTGAATTCGTGCATCAAGCATTTCTGTCAGAATCTGGCCCACTCTATTGAGATCCTTCTGCCAACATAAACCCAATATCAATGTGTTACAAGTGTGCCTATTAACAGAAATAGAGAGCTCTTTCATGTGACAGTACAAGGCATGAGCATCGTCGATCCTATTACTCCTAACAAGTCCACGGATGACAATAGTGTATGATACAACATCAAGTGGATATTCTGCTGCAAGTGCCTCCTTGAACAAGCAGAAGGCTGCATCATGCTTCTCGGCCTTAATCAGTCCGTCCAGTATCACGGCGTGCACATGGGTGTCAGCATGCAAACTGCTCCTTACTTTTCTGTAGAAAGTGACTGCTTCACTAATCCTGTTAGTTCGACAACATACCGATAATAATTCAGCATAAGTGTACTTGTCAGGCATGAAGCCTTCATCGAGCATGCGACCATACAACTTCAGAGCATGATGAGGGAACCCAGCTTTACAAAAATAACTCAGGACAGAGTTACAGACTACAAGATCAAGTGGAACGTCTGAACTTACAAACAACTTCGCTAGCAAGGCAAACTTTCTAGAAGTATGCAAACTAGAAATAACTGAAGATACTGTAAATCTATCAGGTTCAAGATTCTTCTTCCTCATCTCAAAGAGAACAGACAGTGCTTCGTCAAGCAAACCCATCTTCAAGAAACAATGAACCAATACATTGAAAAACACCACATCAACCTTACATCCACTATAATTCATCAGATGAAGCATCCTAAATGCCTGATCGATCATGGAAGACTCCAGGAACCCTTTGATTAAAAAAGTAAAGGTCCTGACATTAGGACAAAACCCAACAGCAATCATCTTCTCCAACAAACAACTTGCTTCAACGTACCTCCCAGCCCTGCAGAACCCATCGATTAAAATGCTCCAAACAGTACCGGAGATTTGAAATCCCAACAAAACCATAAGCCCCAAAACTTGAAAAGCCTCCACCAACAGACCCTCTTTACATAGGCGATCGAATACCATAACAAGCGTTTTATCCTCTGGATAAACATTTCTTCCCAACACGACCCTCAACACCATTTTTACATTCAACACATCTTTCAATCTACACAAGTTACACAACGCCAGATCAAAAAACCCCCGACAAGGCATCTCTTCAAGCACAACCAATGCCGCACCGACATTTCCCATCTTAAACAACACATCCAAAACCACGAAATGAGCAAATTCGTTCAGCTCATACCCGACCCTACTCATCTCATCAACCACATCCAACACCATTCGATACATCCCCCCACGCCAGCTAACCCTAAGCAAGAGCAAGAACGTCTGTGCCATAATGACACACCCGACGCCCCTCAACTCCCTAACGATCCCATTCGTCGAGATAAATCTATCTCTCAACCTACCAACTACATCAACCATACCATCAATTGTACCATAATCATGGAAGTAATTCGGTTGCCGGGCACACCATAGGAAATAATTCAAAGCAATCAAATCATTTGGGCATTTCGCCAACGTCGATTCTACAACTTCTCTTGTCAAGTTTTCCCTCGAAACCCTCCATTTCTCAATTGGGTCATTGGCAATTGAGCTGCTGGTGCTGTAATTCGATTTCTGGGTTCTTATAAAAACCAAAGGGATGCTGATTCTGAGGTGGGAAGTGTTTTTCTGATTGGAATGTGAGGATAATCGGGATACTGAAACAAGTGTTTGATGGCACTCAACCGAGCCTTTCTCATGTGAGAAAAGGGTTGTCGTGGCCGCGATGTGGCGGCGGCGGGCCAGCAGGTGGCGATGGAGGACTCTGCCGCAGGAGATAAATGAGAGGACGGCGGCGACGACGAATAGGGTTTCGATAGGTGCTGCGGCAGCGGCGGCACGATTCAGGCGGGACATTACAGTGGTGATGGACAAATTTGATTTGATGTGTGAAAGATAAAAGACTGATAAAACATCGAACCATTAATTAAAATCGAGTTCGATCGAATTAATCATTAACATTTTATTTTGAGTTTGATTTTCAAAATAAAATTATAATTTAAAATGAAATCGAATCAAAAAATTTATAATAAATCAATTAATTTCATAATTTATATTTAATTATTGAACCGTTTAAAATTAATTATTATAATTATTTTTTCTATTAAGCTATTGAACTTAAAATCAAACACATTGTATATTAAAAGATAGCTTAATATCTTTAATATAATTGATTGCCTTTGGTTCTTTTATTAGAAGTGGAACAAAAAAAAACCTTCAATTATATTTTTGGTGTAAATTACTAATAAATCTTATTTTTTAAATTTATTTACCACGAATTCACTCCTAACTTACTAATTGTTATTTGATTTATATATTTTGATTTTAGTTTTGATTTGTTATTCATTATTAGATATGAGGGAAGTAAAGTGTTTTATTTTTTATAAATGATTAATTAATAAATAAGATACTTGATATGATCAATTGATAAATATTTTACATTTAATGAATAATAGGTAATTCTCTCAATTGTTTTTCTTTTTTAATCAAATATTTTTTATTTTGTTCATAAGAAAATCATTTCTTATATATTTTTAGTATAATCTACAATGTTTTCATTAATTCAATATATCAAATTGATTTATGCAAACATGTGTGGTAAAAATTCATGTAGTTACTTTAATGAATGATATTTATAATTATATCACATAATGTTTAAGACAAAATCATATGAAATTGTTAAAAAAATATTAAAAACAAAACTGTATAGAAACCAAAAAAATTGAATTGATTAATTAATAATTTTGAATTTGAAATTCAGAATGATAAATTAGTCGGTTTGTTTTGGATTTTAGATTATAAAAATCGAATCGATAAAAAAGAGATTAACACCTTAGTGAAAGTGAACTCCAACCATGCATATTGCCACATTGGTATAGAGAGCTCAAAACGCATAGGTATAACTTCTAGGGTTTTTTATAAATAAGATTGTCAAATCATTAATATTTATAAGAAATCAACTCAAACTATGATATAAAATTATTAAGGATGGGTGGGGGTTCTCTTCCACTCGGGTGAGGGATTTCCGGCGAGGGCTCATTCCGATGATGGGGCACGGTCGTCCTAAGAAGAATCCGACGGTTAAACATCACAGATATGATATTTGGTGGAGATTTTCGTGGTGGTATTGTGAGTTTGGGGGAAAACCCTGATCCTATGGTGGAGGAGAGTAGATATCCCGGATGTGGGTTAGGGGATGTAAATGGGGTTTTGAAGATGTCTCATGTGGTTGCTGGTCGTCCATCTGTGAAAGTCGATGATGGAGCACGGGGGATTGAAGGGTTTAAGAAGTGTGGTTGGGCTGATGTTTGTGAGGATGACGATGTGGGTGTAAACGAGGAGAAAGTCTTGATTGCTCCTGCTGTTCCACAGGACCGATCCTATGCTAATGTTACTCGAGGCTCTTAGCGTACAACGAACCTTCTAATCGTAGTGGTGAATCTGGACATCAATTATCCTATGTTCATCGTAGAGAGGAATGTATCGGAATCTCGTTAAATGAAGTAGAGAATGAACGTGAGTACTGGGCTAAATCGTTGATAGGGTATGTGTTTTGAGAGGTTGTCCCCTTCTGTGCTATGGAGGGTTTTGTGAGGAGATATTGGAACCATGTTACACGTCCTGGTATTCATTTACATCAAAAGGGATTTTATGTGTTTCGTTTTGCTGATAGGGATGATTGTGCTACTATCTTAGATGCAACATGGTTTTTTAATGGAAAACCTCTTGTTCTGAGGCGATGGACACCTTATTTCAGAATTGAGAAGGATGTGATCGATCGTGTATCGGTATGGTTACATTTGGTGAATCTCGATCTTGAGTTTTGGAGCAAGACTGTGCTGGATAAGCTAGCAGGAAAAGTGGGATATCACATTTGAACGAACAGCTGACTACAGACAAGGAGAGAATTTCATTTGTATGAATCTTTGTAGATATAGATGTTACTGAAGAGTTTATTGAAGAGTTTTTTGAAGAGGTTATTGAAGAGTTTGAAGAATTTCTGGTGAGCGTATTAAGCAGAGAGTTGAATATGAATGGCTTCCCGTGATCTGCTAGTCGTGTAAAATATGGGGTCATAGAACTTCACAATGTAGAGTTTAGGTTAGGATGAAGCAAATATGGGTGATCAAGGAGAAGAAGGAAGTTGATGATGTTTGTAAGGATGATCTAGTAACTTCTTCTATGATGACTCCTATGGTCTTTTCCAGTGATGCTAAGCTAAAGGCAGATGGTGTGTCAAGAGCAGTTAAGACTCCTCCTCAAAAGCGTGTTTGTGTAATCCCTGCTAGTACCCCCTGGATATTGTTTTTGATCAACATGAAGCTTAGAAATAACCTAATATAATAGCAAAACATACCCAGATACCTTCCTCTACTATGGCGATTTCTTTAGGTCAGTTCTCAGCTTTGAATGCCTTATCCGAATTTGTTAGACAAGGGGCTATTGATCATGTTAGAGCTGTTACATAATGTTTGCCGCTTGGAATACTAGAGGCCTCAATAGGCCAGAAAAACAAAATGAAATAAAGGTTCTCGTAGCTAAGAATAAATTAGAGATTCTTGGTACTGTGGAGACAAGAGTCAAAATGAATAAGCTTGTGCGTATTGTTCAATGCTGCTTTTAAAGGTTGGTATTGTTTGAACAACAATTGTTATGCTGCTAATGGCTGTATTTGGTGTGTGTGGAATAAAGCCAAGTGGGATGTTTCCTATTTGGGTGGTATAGATCAAATTTTGCATTGTAGAGTTAGGAGCCTTGCCTCTTCTGAATCTCGTCATAACGACAACCAACTGAAAAAATGATTGCCCACCTCTCATAAGGCAATAAGCGAACCCGTGAAATCTTTAACTAGATCACCTCCTCTGAAATTCATTCGACTTATTATAATACTCAGTGACGGTTGGAGCATATGCGCAACTATGAAACTTATCAATAATACGTTGTTTGTATGACGACCACATGTTAGCACCTCTGAATCTAACTTTCAAATTATCCATTAAATACCGAAGACAATAGGAAAGAGGATGTTCAATAAATACTTCTAAAAGCTTGCAAAAGCCCTTGACTATGATCAAGGACAAAATTGGTCATTCATCTGAAAGGAATTACTTGATGAAGCTCCGAAAGAAACCAATGTCAACTAGAATACGTCTCCTTATCAAGCATAGCAAATGCTAGTGGGAGAAATCCCGCAAAAAAATTCATATGAATAATATTCATGCTTGAAATGTTACAAGAATCATTGGTAAAAAGATGCATTGTTTAAATTATACAGGCACACGTCTCTTTAAAAGAAACAGAGTGCATGACTAAAAATACAAAAAAACAATAATTAATAACGGAAAAAAAATACATACCCCTATTTGCATCTTTTCCACTAGCTCCTAATATGATTCCATTGAAATCATCCTTCAAAAATGTGCCATCAAGGAAAAGCAAAGGTCTTCAAAGATTGAAACCAATAATCGAAGCATGAAACGAAACAAATAGCCTGAAAAAACGATTTGATCCTTCTTCTGTAGTAAGTGTAACATGACTTCCTGGATTGGTGCTAATATGTGATTGAATATATGGCTTCTACTTCAAAAACGACTCGGAAGAATCACCACCAAACATCATCTTCGTCTTTTTTAGAGTTTTTCATGACTTCTTATATAACAAATCCAAACCATAGATGGTTTGAAAATAATTTCTAACCTGGTTCGTATTTAAATTAGGGTCGTGACGTACAATTTTCAAGAGAGACTTAGCAAGCCATTCCGTCTTCATGGACTTCATTGAACCCGTCGGAAAAAACAATTGTCCACAAGTGTGGACATTATTCAGCTACCTTATGAAAAATGACTTATTGTCAGATCAATATGAAGTCTTAATAAACCATTAACAATCATCATCTTTCTTAAAACATATCGCATGAACCCTATCATTTTTATTCCTCCTAAAACTTTATCGAAATTCAACTTTGCTTGCATAAAGTGCAAGAGACTTTCTGAACTACTTTGTGCCATCAGAAAAAACTTCAACTTCACTGACATTTTGAATCAAATTTGATCAATGAGAAGAACGCAAGACAATTGCTCAACGAACCAACATGCAACTGAAACAATGACTCACTCAAAACATCATCCCCAAAATCATCATTTATCTCAGAATGTTGATTAAGATTGGAAATTTGAGTCCCAGAAATCCGTGAACTAGTAGAAAATCCTAAACTCACTGAATCATTGCAAAGGCACATTGTTTGAGATTTTGAGATACTATCAGTACTTAGGCACACTGATTTTTCAAATTAGCGCATTGTTTCATTTCCAGGATTAGAACCCACACTCGAACCACGACAATCCAAACTCATTCCTCTACACATAACATTAACATCAATTGATGATAAACGATGACATTTTGAGAGCTCAAACAATATCATCAAATCTTCTTGATCATTTAACAAGTATCGTTCATGATCCGAAATTGAATAATACAAATTGAATTCATTTTATGAGTAGATTTTGAAACGATCTTGTATCTTTTATACAACATATTCGAAATGGCATAAAAATGAACGAGATATAGAATCAAATATAAAAAAAGATGATCGTCTCATCCATTACAAAAGGATCACAAATAATGATCAAGATGATGATGGTGATATAGAACAAATTTCGTTGTGGATCATGGTTATTTTCATCGATTTCGAATGAGAAATCTGCACAAAAACATATATTCAGCAAAAAAAAGAATGAAAAGGGAGACAGTTTGGTTGTGAAAAATCAAAACTGTATGAAATGAAAAATATTTTACCGGGTTGTATCAAATGAAAAGAGAATTTTGTGTTTTAATTAATTACCATTTGATCACTTTTTTGAAAAAAAAAAAAAAGACCAATGCCTGATTATGCTCTTTGAGAATATTCAGTTTCCTTCTAAAAGCCCAACTTTGCTATTTTAACTCATCGATTTTCTTCTATTTTGAAAATTCAAATGACATATTTGGGAATTCTCATGTCTCGATTGAAAAATACTTCAATTATTGTCATTCTCGTTAATTTCTTCCTCATCACCATCTTCAGAACCACTATAATAACCACCATCTTCGTATCTATGTCCACCATTATCACCCCAAGAAATATCATGATGATGATGCTAATTGATGGCCGCTCAATTGTTATCAGATTTGCAAGCGACGAGACCGTCTTCGATAAAACCTTCGATGAACGATTCATCCTCCTCGATATTGTTGGAGATGTTGAAAAATAACGATGAGATATGTTTGACATGATAAATACGGATATGAGTGGTGGGATTGATAGAAAAGAGTTCAGACGAATGATAGAGTTTATTTTGGTCTTTGTATAAGGGATAGAAGACACGCCAATCAGCTTGGTGGTCGATGAAGCTAACTTGGTGAAGAAGGGGGCACTGTTACAGTCGACAATCGCACTCATTGATACAAAAGAGTCGATGTAATGGTTATCACAAAGGGGCAATATTGCATTTGATAAACGCACAGTTTTGTACAAAAGTATCAATGTCATGCCTACCATGAACGGGTATTGTTGTAGTCGATAAGTGCACTATTTAATACAAAACCATATTGCTTGGTGGAAACGATGTTGGTTTTTTTTTTTTTAATGTCTTGTTTCAAACACTATGAAGAACAATACGTCTTCTATGAAGTGTGCACGTTTTGTGGTTGTATGGTAGAAATTCAATCGCGCACTAAACAATCGTCTTGGTGCACTGTTTGTTCCAACAATGGCGGCTAGGCTACGACTCCAACGACGATGGTTGCGACGGTTACAATGCCATTGGGGTGAAAAAAAAAATTAGAATTAGGGTTTTGGTATTAATTTATATTTATTTCCTTCTAAGAATTATAATTTATATGATTGATTGAGAAATATTTCATTTTCCTTTTGGATAAAACGATAATATTGAGGTTTTAATTTTTTATTAAGTGATGGATAATAAAAATTTTGTACTATAACCTATTGATAATTATTAAAATAAAAAAATAACTAATTGATAATTCTTTCATAAACAAATAAAAGAGAAAAAGCAGATAGAGAATTTTTATATTTCTTTCTTTCTTTTTTATAAATGACTAGTGGTATTATTTTAGGCAGTAATACTATATGTCGAGTAACAACATTAGAATCTCTACATATGCTTGCTTTTTAGTGATATCTAGAACATAACTAAACAAAACAATCTGTATTGTTTCAAAACGGATTAGATCGTGTATATTTTGTCCTCTCATATCCCTTCTCTTTCATATGAAATGTTGGATTGTTTTTTTTTTTTTTTTTTTTTTTTTTTTTTTTTTTTTTTTTTTTTTTTATAAAACAAAAACCATAACAAAAAAAAATCAGAATGTTTGTAACATTGTTTTTTGACCATTGAATGTTTGTAACATTGTTGAAAGCTATGCAATCCAGAACCCAATAATAGGATAAAAAACCAAAAACGAAAATCAAAAACTACTTTATAAAAAATAAATGCTTTTTTTAAAGAGAATCAAATACTATATCCAAAACAAATCAAGAAACAAAAATTAAAAACTCTTTATGTTTGACTTTTCGATGTTTTATATTTCATTTCAATCGTTTTAAAAATAAAAATTAATAAATAATGATTCAGATTCAACTTAATTTTTGATATCGCTTTTATCATATGCGTTTTTCTTCTTCTTAATTATTTTTTTTAAATTTTTTAGAAAGCTTTATCATATGCGTTAATAGCAATGATTTAAACAAATCCCTCCGGCTTGATATCGATGACTCCCACTTACCGCCAGTGACTCCACCGACTCTCTTCTCCCTCTCTCTCCAACAATTCGCCGATCAAATTAGGGTTCGATTCGCCGATCCCTTCTTGCCGCATGATCGATGGATTCCGTCCCATTTCACGACTCCAACATCGCTAGCATCATCGAGAATCGTTCCATCAGCTCTCGCCACGTACGGATTTCTAGTCGTATCCGTTTTCGGTGTTGAATTTTTGTTTATAGTGTTTGATTGAATGATCGAAATGTGCTTGATTGATTCATGGAAGTGAGCTGATTGATTAATTGGACTGTGTTTGATTGATTCATGAAACTGAGCTTGATCGATTGATAGGACTGTACTTGATTGATTAATTGGACTGTGTTTGATTGATTGAACGTGGATTGCTGATCGCGGGAGTTAAGTGTGCGGAGTCAGTTTGGTGTCGAAAATTGGGAGGCCGTTTGGTTGTGGCATGGGGTTTAGGTAGGTTTTAGTGAGGATAAGATGAGATGACTAGCTTGAGTGATGCTATTGTCTCGAGTAACTAGAGTAGTGGTTGGTGTAGAACTGGTTCTTCGTCTTCTCGGATCAGGAAATGGAGTTGGATTCAGTAGAATCACAATGTACATGACAGCATCGGGGAATGGAAGAGGGAATTAACAGGGTGTGTGCCTGTATAATCCGACTGATGACAATCTGCATCTCACTGTCCTGGTTGTCGATTAATTGGCTAAGTTGGACTATTCTCTAATCCATATAACTGAGGATGACTGATAATTCTGAGTCAAATTTGATGCCTTCTCTTCTGAAAACAACAAGATCGTCAGCAAAGGTCAATTGCACCAGCCCTACCTTCTTACACTTAGGGTGATATTTAAATGCCTTCTCTTCTGACATCTTCTTGGCTGCTCTAGCAAAGTACTCCATGGCTAGAACAAATTGGTATGGAGATATAGGATCTCCTTGTCTCAACCCTGTTCCTCCTTTGATGAAACCAGTCACCTCACCATTTGCTAGCAAAAAGAAGGAAGCAGAGACCACACAATTCATAATCCAGTTTCTGAATTTACCTGGAAAAAGCATTAACTCTAGCTGCTCATTTAAGAATTCCCAAGACAAGGAATCATACGCCTTCTTCAAGTCCACTTTGAGCATGCATCTAGAAGATATCTGCTTCCTATCATAGCCATTAATTATTTTTTGGCATAACAGGATGTTATCTCCAATATTTCTACCTTGTACAAATGCTCCTTGAGTATCAGCCACCAAAGAAGGGAGGACCTGCATCAATTTGCTAGCAAGTAGCTTAGATATAGCTTATATATCACTGAACAACATGAGATTGGCCTATAATCTCCAATCAGCTTTAGGAATATGATGTATTAGGGTGGTATTGACCTGCTTCAACAGATTACCATTCTGAAAGAAGTCCTGCACTTCTTCACGTACCTCAGATCCAATAATAGACCAAGAACTCTTGAAAAACAAGGAAGAAAAGCCATCTGGGCCAGGGGTCTTTGAGTCATCAATATATATATATATATATAAAAGCATGCTTGATATCTTCGTCAGAGAAAGCAGCAGTAAGGAACTCACATTGAGCTCTATTTAAGACACCACCATACCCTACCACTTCTTCATTTATTGGAGCATATCTGATAACCTCAGTTCCTAACAAAGTTGTATAGAACTGGAGAGCTTCAGCTTGAAACTCAGGTTGAGAAGTAACCCTCGTGCCATTTTCTAACTCCAGGCTAAGCATCTTAGTCCTTCTCCTTTTCCCCTTCATAAGACCATAGAAGAATTTGGTACCTCGACCCATGTTCGATATCCACTGCTCCTTAGCATGCTGTTTTAAGTGCTCTTCTTCAGCTGTTGCTAAAGTTTTGACTTGTTTAACACATTCTTTCATAATAAGCATTTTCTTTTCTGAGAATTCTGCCAGCAGATTACTTTGAGCAGTATTTAGGAACTCTCCTAGCCTGAGCTTATCTTTTAGAAATATCATGAGAATCTTAAAAAGAAAGCGATGAAGCAGACTTTTCATCCTTCTCAACTTCTAACAGACATGATACATTGCATAGCCCTGTATATCCACCTGCCAAGCTTCTTGTACAACCTCTTTGAACCCCTGAAACTTCACCCACATATTCAAGAACTGAAAAGAATGTCCACCACTACCATCATTGGACCTTCACCCATATATTCAAGTGCAGCTTTTGTATTTCCAAACAAATCAAAGGAATCTGGGTTAGCAAGGACTCTATCAAGCTTACAACTTATCCAAGATGCCTCTCCCTGCTGATTATACCAAGTAAAAAAATTCCCTATACTTCTCACATCATTCAAGTTGCATTGCACAAGACAGTTCTCCATCTCAGTGCATGGTTCCACTGTAACACCCGGATAGCCAACTTTCTCTTCAATCTAATGAACGCATTGAAGTCCCCCATAGTAATCCATGGCCCCTGCAGCTTTATGTCACACAACTCTCTCCACAAATTTCTCATGAGCTCACAAGAATTTGCAGCACATACAAATGTTACATGAAAACTCAAAGCAGTACCAAGTTGCTTAACTAAGCAATGCAGCAGCTGGTCTGACCCACGAACATAAGAAATCTCCCATCTAGTATTATTCTAGGCTATCCAAATATGGCCGTTGACAGCAAAAACGTAATTATTAATGCAGCTCCAACCTTTAAAGCAGGAACGAGCTATAGATGAGAATTTGGAAACTTTAACTCTAGTTTATAAGGCACTAAAAATATCAATACGAAACTTAGCAATAAACTGCTTTATTGAATTCTGCTTTTCAAGCTTATTTAGGCCCCTTGCATTCCATGCTGCTATCATTTTCAAGTCACAAATCCACTATCCTCATGATGTTCAACGTCACCCTGATTATCATGTGAAGTAGCGAACCTGCATGCTGAAACAATAGGCACAAAGGATACTACTGCTCCAATGTTCCCAGGTTTAGCAGGGTTCCTAGGAGTAGACCACTCAGAAAACTTCGCCAGTTGAGCCTGAGCATCATCCGATTTAATGACTCTAGCCTCGTCCACTTTTTCCTGCTGCACAGAGGTCACTTTCTTGACCCAAACTTGCTTAGTTCTCATCTGCGTTCTGCAAGTATCAGTTTTATGTCCCCAATGAGAACATCTAGCACACTTGACATGCATCCATTCATAGTGTACGTCCTGTGTTACCAGCTGCCCCTCAGGACCGTAGAAGGTAAACTGATCACTCATATCCTCCTTCATGTTTATATCAATCAACACCCTAGCATAAGAAATTCTCTCCTTTTCAACTGCCATACGATCAGTACGTATAGGGTAACCAATTTTCCCAGCTAACGTAGCAAGTACCGAAGGACTCCAGAATTCAAGATTAAGCCCCACCAGATGAACCCCATACAGGAATCCTATCAACGACATCCTCATCCATGCAAAAATTAGGAGACCACTCCCTCAAAACTATAGGCTTATTATGATAAAACCATGAAGAGTCCAATACCTTGGCTCTATCCTCCAGATCAGCAAATCTAAAAAGCAAATAGCCATCATCATGAAGTAGAATTTCAAGCTTCACAATCCTCTTCCCATACGTATCGATGAACTTCTCCATTGCCAAATAAAGACAAGAATCACCAAGAACATAACCTATTAACGCATTTGCCCAATATTTCCCCTCATCAATAACCTCTGCCAGTGCGATATGAATCTCCTTATCACGAGAATGCTTGTGCGATGGTCATAAAGCGAGGCGAGTATAATCTGTCATCAACCTCATATGACGATGCTCATACATTTTCCCCTTTGAAATACCCTTCGCAACCTCAGAGTATAATCTGTCATCAACCTCTTCATCCAAAATCAGGGTCTCCTCAATAACTTCCTGCTCCCTCTCGCATTCATCTGCCCAAGACTTCGAGTTACCAGAACATTTTCCCTCCGATACCCTCTCCTTGGACCCCTCACTTACCATTGGAACTTGTACAGACTCTTTTACGACCTTCACAGGCTGCTTGAAACCATCGGTCTTCTTCGCAGGCCGGTTGGAACCTCAATCACGTTCACAGACTGTTTAGAATCATCCCTCATCTTCGAAGGCTGCTTAGACCTCTTACTTGCCTTCGCATCACTACTCAAACTCTCCTCTCCTAGTTCACTCAAATTTGGGTTTGCAAATATCATCCCTGTTATGTTCGCCTTTACTTTCTTAGGTCTACCTCGCCCCATAATTGCTAGATTTGGTGCTCACCGGAAATCATCACCGGAGATGCTAGAGGAAACCCTCACTCATCCCTTGTTATTCATTTTTAATTACTCTCAAATGCCATTCATGCAGGGATGGATCGAGAGAAATTTAAACGGGAAATTTTCATTTTCCTTCGTACTGTCACTTAATATAATCTTGGGTGTTTTCAGACTATAACTTGGTGTATCTGCTGTACAACAATTGGCAAAAACATGTCTGTTGTTAACTAATTGGCTTGCTGCAGTAGTTGCACATAGCTTGTATGCCACAGGAAGGAGGTTGTCTGTGCATGGTTGTGGTTGGGTATAGAATTTAAGTGATCATTGATGTTTTCGAGGATGACTCAGATTAATTTTAAAAGCTTATAAGCTGATATAATTTTTTGAATTATTTGCAGGATACAAATGGTAATCCACAGATGCATTCGTCCCTGGTACGAAGACTTCTACTGGAAAGGGAATTGGAGGTTCGCTTACATTTATTGAGTAGCTCCAAATTAGACTCCTTGTATTTGGTAAAATTAGTTGTATTAGTTTCATCAAACTAGCCATGACTATTGATATTGCCAATAAATTTTCTTGAGCCTCCTGGTGTAGATATGAGTTGAGATTATGTGTATGCTACCATCATTCTACTTTCATTTCTTTTGACTCACTAACTTAGTGCATGTCCAGCATTTTCATTTTCGATGTCAAAAAATTCGTCTTTAAGTGTTCAAAAAATGTTAGAAAGGCTTCCAATGCTATTTTCTGAAATCTAAAAATCATTCATGTC
Organism: Drosera capensis; assembly: GCA_001925005.1. Classification (NCBI taxonomy): domain Eukaryota; kingdom Viridiplantae; phylum Streptophyta; class Magnoliopsida; order Caryophyllales; family Droseraceae; genus Drosera; species Drosera capensis. Next base: position 63,630 of record LIEC01011284.1, read on the forward strand.
ATAAGATTGCTTCACGTATGAGTATTGTCCAAAGCCCGGGGAAATCTGCTCATGCTGTTCGTAAATGGCCTGAGTTGCCCACTTGCTGTCGAAGTGAAACTATTTACTATCCGGAAGAGTTCTTCTGTTTATCTTTGATGGAACTGATGAGCGAGTTGCAATTCAACAGGGTCACCAAGGTTGCGTGAACACTATTGCTTGGAACTCAAAAGGCTCGCTTTTGATATCGGGATCCGATGATACACGGGTAATTGATCTTATAGCTGATGGAAGCTTTTCCATTATTTCAAATGAATTTTGCTTATTGCTGCATCCTGCTTTACAAAGTGTAGCCCGATAGCCATCAGATGTGTTTCATGCTGTAGGACGAACTTTTTGAGAATTTTCAAGGTACAAATAGTATTGCTGATCTACCTTAAACTTGAGCTTTAGGTATAATTGATTTCTCAACATGATAGCAAAACAGGTGTAATATGAGGTGACGAATGAGAGTCCACTGCCCTTGTTTATTTAGTCAGCATGTAGGATATGGTGGATTAGTGTATTGTCCCTGCTTTAAGTCCATCGAAATTCTGCACTTAGGAAATATTGTGGATTTTCGACCATCAGCTTGGCTTATGATATGATTGATTCCTATTGTAATTAGAAGCAATATAGGATTAAAAGCTTATTAAGGGTTTTTCTCTGGTCTTTAATTACTGTCAGTAGTCTTGGTTTGTTCTGGACCAAACTTGGCTTTTGTTTAGGGTTTTAATGCAAAAGATTCCCTTTTGAGGTCATGTGGTAGCAAATCTGTTTCCATATGCAGTTAATACTTTTGAAAGAGTTGGAGAAGTGATATTCTCATTAATAACAAAAGAGTCTTTATACATAATATTCTCTACACTCCCCCGTAAATTGAAGCATATATGTCTAATAAGCCCAGTTTGGAGGCGAAATGACAATGAAGAGGTCGAGATAAGGTTTTTGTGAAGATATCTGCAATTTGGTCACCAGTTGGTATATGTTGTATTTGGATTGTCCTCTGTTGAACCTTTTCACGTATAAAGTGACAGTCAATCTCTATGTGTTTGGTTCTGTCATGGTAAACTGGATTCTCAGCAATGTGGATGACAATCTTATTATCACAGTACAGAGCTGGAGGACTAGGTAACCGAACATCGAGTTCAGATAGGAGACGTTTAAGCCAAGTCAACTCAGAAGTAGTTAGAGCCATAGTTTTATATTCTACTTCAGCTGAGGAACGAGCTACAACCGTTTGTTTCTTGGCTCGCCATGTAATTATATTTCCACCAAAGTATGTACAGTAGCAACTAGTGGAACGTCTGTCATCAGAAAACCCAACATAATCAGCATCAGTATATGCTATGAGAAAGGGGGTAGTTGACTGACTAAGAAAAGGCCCTGACCATGAGACTTTTTCAAATATCTCAAATTGTGCTCAACAGCTGTAAAATGAGACTTTCTTGAAGTATTCATGAACTGATTGACTAAGCTCACTGCGAAAGATATATCCGGTCGAGTCATTCTCAAATATATAAGTTTGTCAACAAGTCTCCGATACATGTCTGGATTTGGAATAATAATGTCTGACTCATCAGTAAAGTTGAAAAACTTGAGATTTTGTTCCATTGGAGTGTCAACTGGTTTACATCCAAGGAATTCTGACTCTTTCAGTAGATCCAAGCAGTATTTTCTCTGATTTAGAAGAAGAGGTTTTTCTGCTTAGTAATCTCAATCCCTAAAAAGTATTTGAGAGTACCCAAATCTTTGGTATGAAACTGTTTTGAGAGATGAAATTTCACCTTGATAATTTCATATGTATCATCCCCAGTAATGATAATGTCATCAACGTAAACAAGTAGTATCACAGTCCCTTGAGAATGTCGATGAACAAATAGTGAAGAATCTGCAGAGCTCTTGGAGAATCCAATGACCTGTACAACCTTGCTGAATTTCTCAGACCATGCTCGTGGAGATTGTTTGAGCCCATACAGTAACTTTCGAAGGCAATACACATGGTTTTCCCCCGCAGTCTCATATCCAGGAGGGTGGAGCATGTAAACAGTCTCTGTCAAGTCATCATGTAGAAAGACATTCTTGATGTCAAGTTGGTATAATGGTCATGAACGATGCACAACAAGTGAGACAAGCACGCGAACAGTATTGAGCTTGGCTACTGGAGAAAATGTCTCTTTATAATCAATACCATGCAGTTGGGTAAATCCTCTAACCACAAGATGAGCAAGAATCTTGCAACTGTCTCGTCAGGATTGTGCTTTACCGTGTAGATCCAACGGCAATTAACACAAGACTGGCCTGAAGGAGTGGGAACATCCCATGTGCCATTTTCCCATAGAGCCTGTATCTCTTAATCCATAACAACTTTCCATCCTGGTTGTGTAAGTGTCTCTCTCAGTGAAATATGAAATAGACGATAAAGCATATGCAAACTTACGAAGAGAGGGGGTGAGACGATGATAGATACAAAATTAGCAATGAGATATAAAGTACAAATACGAGGGCGCTTACGAAGGAGAATGGGTAGATCATCCGGAGTAGGTGCCATGAGTAGAGGTTGAGAAGCTGCAGGAAGCGGAGTTGGAGCTGGTGTTGATGGTGGGTTTACCTCACCAATAATAGGTTGAGGAAGTGGATTTAAAGAAGAAGAACATCCCGAAGAAGTAAAATATGGTACTTGTTCAAGAAAAACGACATCGGCAGATATAGTAGTTTTTCTTGTCTCAGGAAAATAACACACATATCCCTTTTGTGTGCGAGAATACCCAGCGAAAAAATATCGAGATGCACGAGGGGCTAATTTATCTTGAGTAGGATCAAGATAGTGAACAAAACACATGCATCCAAATACTCTCGGAGAGACAGTGAATGAAGATTTGTCATGATAAGATGACATGCAGTATGTAAAGCAAAGTTCCAGTATATACGAGGAACGCCCATCTGAAATAATAAGGTTCTAGCAAGCTCTAGGAGATGACGATTCTTACGCTCAGCAATTCCATTTTGTTGGGGAGTGTAAGCGCAAGAGGTCTGATAAATGATGTCTTGTTGAGAACAAATATCCTGAAACTGTGTACCCATATATTCCCGTGTATTATCAGTGCGTATGATCTTTATATTAATAGAGAACTGAGTATTAATTTCAGAGATGAATGTACGAAACACAGAGACAACTTCATGTCTATCATGCAACAGGAATAACCATGTCATACGAGAAAAATCATCTATAAAGATGAAAATATTGAAAGCCAAAGAGACTTTTCAGCATATAGGGACCCCATATATCTGAGTGGACTACAACAAAGGAAGTATCACTGCGAGCATGGACAGCTGGATAGCTAGATCTGTGATGTTTTCTCAGTTTACATGCTATACAGATGAACTCAGAGAAAGAGAAAAACTAGGAATCATGATACGAAGGACAGACAAAGGTGCATGACCAAGTCGTTGGTGCCAATCAATACTTGAAACAGGTGAAAGAGAAATAGGTGATGCATTCATATCATAAAGTCCCCGAGCTTCACGACCCCTACCAATCACTGCCCGAGTTCGGAGATCCTGTATCACAAAAGAAAAAGGAGAAAATGTGATGGAGCAGTTGTGATCTCTAGTAAGACGACTCACATACAGTAAATTGTATCTTAAAGAAGGTATTGAAAGAACAGATGGAAGAGTAAAAGAGGGAGTGAGAGAGAGATCCTGAACACAACACAAGAGCGGTATTCCCATCTACAACTGTGATGAACTGATGTGGTGTCTCAGTCATAAAGAAAATGGTGGATTGACTGATGTGATCTGTTACACCTGAATCGATAACCCATGAGGATGACCTAGAGAGACAGGTTATACATGAGGCAGTGGTGAAATGGGCTGATCAAGATAGAAGTCCTCGAAGTGACTGAACCTCATGGGAGGAAAGATCATCAGTGGAAGTGAAAGTCGAGGGTGTCCCAACTGACACCTACCGAGCAGAAGGAGCCGGTAACTGATCAGGGTACCCATGCTTCTTTCAGCAAGTGGCCTCTACATGATTGGATCGACCATAGTGTGTGCCGTGTAAATTTCCACTATTACGATCACCTGAACCCCATTGCTCTCCACCACGAGGACGACCACGACCATAAGTTCAACCACCACGAGACGAGCCCTGTGTAGCAAGGGTAGAGGCTGATGCTGCCGAGTCAGGAGTAGTCGGAGGAGGAACTCGTATAGTCGTCGCAAAAATGCTGGTTAAGGTGGGATTGCCTCCGACTGAGAGTAGTATGGAGCAAGGTACATAGCACCAATAAGAGCCTCTAGTTGGGAGTGCTGTGTAGTCAGATCAGTGGACAATGGCTGATGGTCAAGCCAATCCTGAAAGAGATCCTGAAACTGAGTAGCAAAGTGCGTAATGTCGTTCTTCGGATCGACGGTGGCCATGGTCCGGAAGATATTATATACCTGCTGTAAACTTTCTTTTGAGGAAAAAGGGCCTTAAGCTGTTTCCAAACTTCCTTGGCAGTCCCAATGCATATAATTATGCGGCAAATCTCATCACTCATAGAGTTGTTCAGAGAAGAGAAGACCCGACTGTCGTCACGAAGCCATGTCGCAAAGGTGGTATTTGTCGGTGTCGGTGGAGAGACGGTCAAGTGGTGAGAGAGGCCACGCCTGGTGAGAGCCCGAGATGCCAAATGAGACCACTCCAAGTAATTACTTCACCCGGAAAGAGAGATGGTGGTCAGTCGAAGATCACTCTTGAAATCTGAGGTCAAATGACCTGTTTCAGATGCAGAAAAGGTGGAAGAAGCACAACGGATCAAATGGAATACTTTGAGATTGGAGGAATAAACTTTTCAAGTTCATTCTCTTATCAAGAAGGCAAACATACTGCGAAGGATAGGATTGTCAATCCTACAAACAAAGATTGGATAAGAGGAGCAGTGCCCTTCAAAAGGCCGAAGCTGAGGTTGATCTTCTTGGAGACGAAGTTGATGCTCTTTTTAAGTCTTCTTCACAAGGTTTACATTAGACTTCACCATTATTCTTGAGTACTGCAGCATTGTTTTGGAATGATGTAGATACTAAAGTTGATGAAGATAGAGTTGAGTGGAGAATCTACAAGGTCGATGTGCAAAACTCCATGACTTCGTGTGTAACCCAGCATGTAAAGTGATAGTGACAGGATTCTTTTACGGCAATTCTGTAGTCTATGACTCAGCCGTAGCAGTACAGTCACCGATGAAAGTAGTGAGGAATTACAGATTCTGACTATATATCCTCCTGACCTGATAGCCCTGGGTCTCGACCGGGGGAGTTCAGATCTGGTGTTCCACGCCTATTGTCGAATCGGGGAGTTCATATCTGGTGTTCCACGCCTTCAGATTTGGTGTTCCACGCCCTAAGATCTGGTGTTCCAGCTCTGGGTCTCGACAGGGGGAGTTCAGATCTGGTGTTCTAGCAGTGCCACGCCTGTCGTCGGGTCGGGGATCTTAGATCTGGTCGTCCTCCAGCTCTGGGTCTCGTCGGGGAGTTCGGATCTGGTGGGTCGCCTGTGTTGAACTCCTTGCCGCGGTGTGCACTTGTCAGTTCTCGAGTGAACTCGGGTGAAGGAGGGAGAATGGTTCAGTGACGAAGGATTTCAGATTTGTTGGTGGTGGTAGATTAGTGGCGGCGGCGATTAAGGTTTCGGGGCTCTGATACCATGTTGAAAGAGAGCGGTACTCTCTTTATACATAATATTCTCTACAAATACATTAATTTGTTTACCATTTCCTGCGTTTACCATATACTTTAAACTAGTTGCTTCTTGTTTTCCGACATGAAAAATAGGTGGGGCTGTTTCCGAATTAGATGATTTTTGGATTCTACCATTTTCTGTGTTCACCATTTCCTTTAAACTAGTTGCTTTTGATTTTTGGATTTTTCGTTCCCTACAGAACTGCCGTCTTCCAATCCCACTAGAGACCTCCACAACCTCTCCCCTTTCATCACAAAGCCTGCTTCCTCCTAACACCAGGCACTAGTAAAGCCTTCCGTAATCCAGCGCATCAGCATGTTGTCTTCAGATGTGGCTGAAGCATTCTCATAAGCTGTACAGCATGCTATGCAACGGGGCAGACACTTCACTTTGTTGTTGGCAATTCGGGCATGGACGTTTCCCATCTCAACCCCTCACTTGAGCACCATGCACAGCCATGGTGCTCCAAGGCATTTCGCACCTTCAATTGCAACACAGTTTTACCAAAATTCTTGCTATCACCTGACATCAGTACTAGTGCTCAACCATGAGAATATTATATTGATTCATTCACATTGTAGAAAAATTATAATTCAGTTTGGGTGGATTACCAGCTCATAGTTTGCGTATTTCTGCTTGATTTCTAAAATTATTGATATGCAGATCAACATCTGGGGGTATTCTAATCGGAAGCTTGTGCATTGTATTGATACTGGTCATTCTGCCAACATATTTTGTACGAAGTTTGTTCCAGAGACCTCAGATGAGCTGGTCGCATCTGGGGCTGCAGATGCAGAGGTACCAAGCCATTCCAACCTTAGTGAATTATTAAGTCGTACTCTGATTTCACGTGGTGCTTGTATACTATCTAGGTTCGAGTATTTAATCGTTCTCGATTAAGTGGGAGAGGAACTGAAGAGACTGCTATTACACCTTCAGCCCATTTTCAGTGTCATACCAGAAGAGTCAAGAAACTAGCTGTAAGATCCTTGGGTTGCTGTTTTATTTTTCATAAGGGTGATGATTCCAAGAACACATCAAATTGAAAATTCTTGTATCAATGGCATGTAGCCTCCTTTGTTTTACGTGTTTCTCTTTTGGCAGGTTGAAGTCGGGAACCCCAATGTAGTTTGGAGTGCTAGTGAAGATGGCACATTAAGACAACATGACTTCCGTGAAGGTTGTTCTTGTCCTCCTGTTGGATCTTCTCATCAAGAATGTCGCAATGTTCTAGTGAGTCTGCTACCTTATTCTTTCTACCTTCGTCTTAGTCCCTTTAACTTATTCGCTGCTGTTCAAATTGATCAAATAG